>JAQBSW010008415.1:0-34295 GCA_029291075.1 Eudiplozoon nipponicum
GAAAAGTTGTGAAACAAATAAGTCCTATCTCCTGCACTATATACGCCAATAGATTACAGTTTATATCACTGCAAACTTTATGGTTTTGGAGGATGTGCTATTGCATAAAGTTTTCCATTTGAACCAGTGGACTGGTGCCTATATGAATCCAATAAGAAAGAGTCATTAAGTTCGAACTAGATCTGATCATTTTGCAATATCTCCACCATTGGTGGGGAATGTTGCGAGCAAGCTACTCTCTTTTTCAAAAATTTTCAAAATTTACAATCAATTGCCAAAGGGGCTTAGAGAAACGCCTCCATCTTAAATGTCTCTTAAATTTTTATCTACCGAACTAGAAAAAGTGTTCAATCCTGCTGATATTTTTAATTTTGATTATGATAATACTTTTCGTGGTTAAATAAAAGACAGGACTAATTGTTTTTCAGCAGCATAACTTCTCGAGATTCTATCTTCAAGTTTTGTACTATTAAATCTGAAACGTTATGCATTATATATCATGTTAATCAACAATACATGCAATCAATTATTAGTCATGGTTCCCTTTTTTGCATAATGTTACACTCGAATAATACATTAAATTTTTCTATTTTTGATGAAGAATCTATCACTCTTTATAACCGAACTTTCTGATGCTGATAAATTGTACAGTACAACTAATTGCAAATATTTATGTGATGTGATATCTTTTTATATTGTACATTTTCCAATTTTATTAATTGATGGAACATGTAAGGTTAGAATCAAAATAAAGATATTCTATTCTATTCTATTCAAGTCAACCCACCATTGGTGGGGAATGTTGCGAGCAAGCAATTCTCTTTTTCAAAAAGTTTCAAAATTTACAATCAATTGCCAAAGGGGCTTAGAGAAACGCCTCCAACTAAAATGTCTTTTAAATTTTTATCTACCGAACTAGAAAAAGTGTTCAATCCTGTTGATATTTTTAATTTTGATTATGATAATACTTTCTCATGGTTAAATAAAAGACAGGATTAATTGTTTTTCAGCAACATAATTTCTCGCGATTCTATCTTCAAATTTTGTATTATTAAAACTGAAATGTTATGCATTATATCATCTTGTTAATCAGCAATGCACACAATCAATTATTAGTCATGGTTCCCTTTTTTTACAAATGTTATACTCGAATTATAACTTAAATTTTCCTAATTTTGATGAAGAATCTATCACTGTTTACAGCTGATCTTTCTGATGCTGATAAATTGTACAGTACAACTAATTGCACATATATATGTGATGTGATATCTTTTTATATTGTACATTTTCTAATTTTATTATTTGATGGAATATGTGTGGTTTGAATCCAAATAAAGATATTCTATTCTATTCTTTTCTATTCTATTCTATATATGTTTTTAAACATATTGACATGTATTTTATATATTGATATAAGATGTGACTAATTTAATAAATATATAATAAGAATAGAAAATATTCATGCTTAACAATTAATAATGGTCATTCTTATATATATATATATATATATATATAAAGGTGTTACGATATTATATTTAGATATATATGTATATAGATATAATGAATTATTTTAGTCATATGAGCAAATATTCTTATGCAATTATTTCTAAGAGTTGGTTAACTTCGCATTGTGCTTACGATTAGTTTTTTGAAAAACGTTAGTTGTTCCATACTATCTCTATCTTTCTCTTTAATCTTTCACCTAAGCGTCTCTATGACATTCACTCTCCATCCATCTACGTAACTTGCTGCTACATATTTGAACCAATTTGTTGCTATGTGCGCAATACCTCATACACCATTGTATACATTAGAGTTCCCGGCTTTAAATAAAATACAGTATATGACAGTCAAGGTTTTGGTTTTATTATTTTGAATTTTGATTACCGTGACATAGTAGCAATACAGTTATAACAAATAAGAAATGGTTCGATACTGTCTCCCTCCCCTACAATATTCTGCATACGAGATGAGATTATGTATACGTGAGGTAATGATTGGTCTGCTAATTATAAATAGTTATATATTGAGTTTAGTTACTGAGACAAATTCTATGATTAAAAATAGTGTTGAGTCAATTATATATAAATAGAATGGTTTTGGAACGAGGTTACCACATTTGCTTAAATCTGCTATTGTGAACATTGTACTGTGTTGCCTGAGGATGGTGCTGGAAAGTAGGCACCGAAACGTCGCCAGTAAACAAAGATGTGAAAGAACCGCATTTCCAGTTGAAAAAGAAGAATTCAACCCGATCAAAGACAAAACAAAATCGGAAAGTGTGAAGAATCGGATCTTTTTGTAACTACCCGTGTACAACTATTACCCGCGTACACAAAACGCGGCATTGAATTACTAAGTAGTTGACTAAATTATCGCTACAAGTTCCACACCAACTGAGGATTGCACCTTGGGAGTGTCCCAAATTTATTGACAAAATAAAATAATGGAACTCTTACTGATGAGTCACCAGTGAGCACGAAACGAGTGTGTACATGAGATTTTATATTTCGCTCACACTGATTACGGCATATCTTTTTGGTCCTCTATGAAATTTTATATTACTAGGTACACATAAACAAATAAATGATGGTTTAAATGTGAACTCTTTTCACGACAGAGACAATAGAACAGTTTTGTGGTCAATTGGAAGGATTCAAATTAGCTCGTATACTTAATAGTTGAAATTCTATTTTGTCGAACTTCGATAAATGTTGACATTTACAATTTTTACAATTAAAATGTGGTCCACTGTTCGTGCTCATCATACCTGTGCTTTCTTTGGTTTATCCTTCGGGTCCAATTTGAACTAATTTGTTTCTAGATGCGCAACGACTTATACGTAATTGCGCATATATTATGCCCTTGAATATAAGCGTTTGAAAAAAAATTCTTGCAATTTTCAGTAGAGGATTTGACTTTACACAGCAGTCTCATAAACCAAGTTCACCGAATGGGGAAGAAAAACAACTCAATATGCTGTTCAATCCAGCTTCTGCATAACAAAACTAGTGTCAGTCAACCCATCATGATCACCATGAAAGCCCAATGGAGAGCTGTCCAACGAAGGTCAAACCGTAATGCAAATAAGAGTTGGGCAAAATCGGATATTTGGTTCTTACACATAGTACAATCGCATGCAGTGTACTTGACCATCCACTAGCATCAACCAAACAGGACGGCAAACTATTCAGCGAGGCATCGTAGGGCAATGCTTACATATTGAAATCGTATTTAGATATGGGGCTATCACCTCTATTAGTCTCGAATACATTTTAATTGACTGGAAATGTCGGCTGCACAATTTCTGTACAGTCACGAGCATTAACTATTTGCAGTTTTCTCCACATATATAGGTAATACAATTAAACAATCATTGATTGCACGGGTGGTGGTAACAATGCTTTAAATCAAATTTGCGAGCTTTGAGTAAGCACTAATCATATTGAATTTACTAGGTCTTCAAAACACAAAGCTAAACTAACGCCAGTCACACGTATTGAAGCGTTTTGATTGTCCATGATATGCATCAGAGTATGACGGCAAACTGACTAGTGAGGATCAGACCGCATTGCATATATATGGAATCAACAATAGATATTGCGACTCTTACATTATATTTGACAGGAACTGTCAGCTGCACAATTACTATATATATATATATATATATATATATATATATATATATATATATATATATATATATATATATATATATATATATATATATATATATATATATATATATCTGCCTTATAAAGAAATTATGCTTCTGTATATGCTTTATGTATCAGTTAAAATTGCAACTGCATAAAAATTATGGAACTAGAATTAAAACGTAACTTACAGTGGCGTGTTTGGCAAAAGTTAGACCATTGCAGCTACTTCGATTTTTTTCTGTTGCTACGGAAATTTACTACCTACTGTTTTCCCAGTCGATGTGAATATAAATTGCTTATTAGCAAAAAACAGTAACAAAACAGAAACAAGTCTCATGAATAAAGATTGTGGAACATTTGGACACATTCCTCACCAAAATATATAGTGGTTAAAAGTTGAATACTGGTTCCCACTGATGTGTCGCTAGTCGGCAAAGAACGAATGTGCACTTCAGATTATACCCTTCGTCCATGCTGTATTTGGTTTAGCCTTCTGGTCATATTTGAACTAATTTGTGACTAGATACGCGACACAATACACACAGTTGCATATTTGTTAGTTCTCCGCAAAAATCAGTATTTCACTGTTACATACTTAATTAAGTGATGTCATGATTACCACGCAAAGTGAAGATTGTTATCGATCAAGGTTAGAGTATATGGATTTCCTAGAGTAACAGGTGTTCACAAGTAGACGTAATTCACAATTTTGCTGAAATCTGGCATACTTTGAAATCCATTGTGTTGGTACCATGTACCAACTCGGAATCCTTAGTGTTGGTATCAGGTACATACACGCCAACCATAGTATTCGTACCATTTAGAGGCTCATTATGTATATTCTTTATGGTGAGTTGGCTTTGAAGTCGCATTTGTATGAATTTAGCTCGACTATTGCAGATTTACTCATTCCTATAGGATATTTTACTGTTCGATTATTACAAATTCGTCACAGAGATATATAGTGGTTATAGGGCGTAATACTGGCTCCTACTGATGATTCGCAAGTAAGCATGAAATGAATTTGCACGAAATTATGCTTTCCGTTTGTACTGTCCTTCTTTCATTCTTTTGGTCATATTTGCACTAATTTATTAGAAAATGTACATTCTGGTAGATCAATTCAAGCAATCATGACGATATAAACAGCAACAGAATTGGCTGTCAATTCACACCTAGGCAAGGGATCAACTTTGAAAATTTAACTTAAATTTTGCGCGTACAATTACAAAATTTAAACAATAATTGATTTCGCGGGTGGTGGTAACAATTCTTTAAATCAAGTTTGCGAGCTTGAAGTAAACACCAATCCCATTTTGTATTTAACCAGTCGTCGACTGGCGGTAATTTTGCTATGTTGTTCGACGACTGGTTAAATACAAAATGGGATTGGTGTTTACTTCAAGCTGGCAAACTTGATTTAAATAATTACAAAATTTAATCGACAACTTTCAAATGAAATGTCTGCTCTGATAACTAGATTAAAACACCGATTTGTTCTATAATGTCGGTTAAATTCCCTGAAAGCTAGCAGTATAATATAGTTTATTTGTAATCATAAATAAGCCAAAATTAACTGTTTTTACGTGCATCAGTATGTGTGTGTTCTTGCACCCGCCTATGTACATTGTCTTTGATGACATCACTATATAATGAAATATATTCTAACATTGTTTGGACATGCAATTCCAGAATCAGGTTATTTCAAATAATTTAGGATACGATATTGCTATGGAAAACATAATTAAAAAAATAACAGAACTTATATTATAAACCTTTTTTTTTTCAAAAGTTGTAGTGAGACTGTTTTCATAAAAACGTTTTTTATATAATTAAATGTAAAATAAGCCAAAGTCAGGATGAAATTAAGTACTGCTAGTAGTAGATCTATGCTGTGCTACTGGTTAAATAAAGTTGGATTGATGTTTATTTCAGTTCAGCCACTCTCATCCTGTCAACTCTAAATAATACCTCTCATAGTCTAGGCGTACTTAATTACATAACGTATGCGTGTTATAAAAACTGCACGGGTGTCATGTTTGCGACCCAAAAGTGTAGTACAATGCATACATGACTACATAATGGAAGAGAGCCGAATCCTTGATTTTCCATATTTATTCATTTATTTTAATGTGAACCTCCTTAGTCAGGTTTCCGGCGTGATCTGAATACGATCACTGAATGACGGCCCTCATCAGTATGCGTGGAGGACTGCAGTTTTGTGTTTTATGATGTGTCAAATGACGTGGGTTTGTTGTTAATTTAAATTAAGAGTACTTGATTAAAAGAATTTCTGTCACCATCTGAAGACTCATCGAATACGTAACAGTTTAACATGTAAACGTTTGGCCAAAGCTGCTTAAATATTATATTAGTCGCAAATTCAACAATATTTTTTTTTTCGTACCTCAAGTCCTGGTAAACACTATATTACTCACTGTTAAAACATTTAAAAAATCAATAAACATTTTAAAACTGTTTCCAAGTTGCTTATAATTCTTTCTATGATAGGCTTTAGAAGCATACGTGAAGTTCACCGTGCGTATTTTAGTTTTTGGTCTGCTCCAAATTAATAAAGGTAATTTGGATCGTCGCCTTCTTTCACGTAAGGACGCATTATTACGAATACTACTAGCGGGAAAGTGAAGCCTAGGCGACACAAAATGATCTTTGATTGAAGGCTTGAAATTAGAACCGCCTTAGTTTACTCTCTTGCAGATACGCGACGGTATTGATTCTCTCGCAGGTTTACGCAAATTACTTCAATCCAGGAGGCCCCGATTACAGGCATATACGCGCATATCCTCAAAAGCCAATATGTACTTTAAAATGAAAAACCATTGTTCACTCTGTCTCGTAGGCAAAGGCTCTTCCGTAACCCACCGTTCTGGAAGTCTAGATCACTGAATCAGTGTGTATCTAATAGTATTTACTTTACTATATATGCCGAAAGGATGGATTTTTAGTACCTTGGATATATATATATATATATATATATATATATATATATATATATATATATATATATATCTAAACAACTCAAAATAGACGAGCATGCTTACAGTCTTGCGTATGATTTATGCATGAATGTAGTGATAAACATATTATATTTGTATTTATCTTGGTTACGGAAAGCTAAAATCTATCCATGTTTGTATTTCTTTTAAATAATACGAACTACATTTCACAGAAAATCAAAATGAATACTATTTTAAATTTCTGTTACACGAACCAATTTTTTGCCTATTCTGATTTTAAGATTTTTAATGAGCAATGTTGGGAACAATGTAGTAATAGGAACTTATTGACACATCGGTAATGGAGTTTACGTCACAGCTATGCAACTCGTGATGCTCCGAGCAAACACCAGTTGAAGCAAATGCGCCCGACTGTGTCGTTCACAGTAATCCCAACTACTAAGCTATGTAATATTTGCTATATTTTTTTTTAAATTTTGCTGCAGTGTTGCTAAACATCACGTTCGCAAAGGTGTACAGTCCGACTCAGTGCGATTGGACTACATTGCCGCGGTTCACAGAAGCCAAAATAACTAACAACATGGTCATAGCCGTAAGTGATGCGATGCCTGGAACTTTCGACGTATCCTGAGGGATTTATTGTGTATTGAAGCTTAACTTTATTATAAATCAGGCTTATGCAACAAAGCCTAAAAAGGCAATTTTTGGTCGGTATATTTCAAACCGAGTGCAATATCTGGTCCCTTATTTAGTGACTGCTAAATTTCATTACATTATCCAAAAACGAGAAGGAAGAGTAACATTCAGCATTGCCCAAGCTCAAATAAGTCACCAGTTTATTTACAATTCGTGCTCAAATTTTTGATGCTTTTTATATAGTCAGAAGTTTCGACGTAACTGATTTTTTATTAAATACGCATATCTTATAAATTTACTTTGTTGAAAAGCAATTTTAAGTCAGCCTAGATTCGGTAGGATTGCGGGAATGCTCACATCGTTGTACTCTTTTCTTCGGGTGTACTTCGAGGTATTCCTTATTTCGCACTAATCTACCCTTGAGGAGAAATAATTTTGTAAACTATAAAACGTCCCTCAATCCATTAACACTATTTCGAGTTGCAATCGATATTGACGTTGAGAAATAGTGCTTTCATAAAATTTATTCGCTCCTTTAAACTCTATAGTGCTACCAAAAATTATCAAATTGTAATCTAATTAAAAGTTCATTTATTGCACGTGCGCTGATAACAACTATTTAAATCCAACTTAGTATAAAGACAAATTCTATTATATATGTACAGTTGTCATTATAAATGATGCGTTATATAAGATAGAAAAGGCAATTAATACAGTAGACCGGTTTTGTCCTTAGTTGGAATCCTTCAAGTACTGTCAGGAATTTTGCCACGGCCAGGTCTCGAACCTGAGCAAGTCTGCCGCGAAGTCTGATATTCAATCCACTACGCCTTCCTTCGCCATGCTACACACAATTTTCATTAACATGGAAACTTAATTTTTTGGTTAGGGAAATTCTTGAAAGCTCTTAAAGTGTTCTCAAAACGAATGAAAATGGACTACTGGATGAATTGCCATTTCTACATAATGCAATATTTATGCTATATATATATAATGTTGTTAGTTTTTATATTTAGCTCGCAATTTTAATTTCAATAATTAGCAAACTGTACCGAAATTCGTGAATTTTCGTTGTAGATGTGTGGGACAACGTATCTCGAGAGCACTACAAAATATTAGAATTTAATTTCGTAACAGATTTTTTTCTAACTTCTGGCACGTTATATGATTTGACACAAAAATCCGCCTCATCTCATTATGGTTTACTCAATGTGGTTTGACCCCATTGAACACATTTGAGTTAATATCTCATGATTCGCACATCACCACCGTCCGCTACGTTTTCGTAGGCTAATTTATTTCCTTTTTTGCACATATGCATATATATATATATATATATATATATATATATATTAGCATTAAATATTAATGTTTTTGTGTATTATCTGCATGAAATGATTACTGCATAAGATAATAAATGCAGTTCATCAAGTACCAGAATTTTCGTCGTATAGGATAACTAGTTGGTATTTTAGGTCGAATTCGATTTCGTTCAAGATCAACCTGGAGAAACGAACTGCTAAAAAGCATTAGTTGGTGAATTACTGTGAAATGCATTTTGTTTTCCGCTTCGGTGTCGAAATGGCCGAGTTACACGACTGCAAAATTTACGCGTTGGATCAAGACACGGCAGAGGTAGGAACGGCAAATAATTGATGAGAGGCGAATAAGAACGAAGTCAGTCTACTTGGTGATTTGCATTTTATATCTTATGAATTGTTACATTAAAACTGACAACATGCGGATGTATAGCATACTCGTGGCATTATAATTTAATTATATATTTTGTATATTCTTTCTTAGAAATTATAAAATGGCCAGTTCATTTCGAGAATAATAAAATACACATAGCAAAATTCTTTCACATGCATCCTGGATTTTCACATGATGCAATGGATGAAAACTAGTCTGATTTTCTGTTTTATTTCTATTTCCTGTCGGTGGTTCATTGCGCGTTGGTTTGTGTATGTGAGCGTTTCTGTGTCTGTGTAGCAGTCATTCTAATTTTAGTCATTGTGTTCTTGTTATACGTTTATTGATGCATAGCGTTTTGACCAGGTGAACGCTTAGTCAGCTATTGCTTGCATAAAAAAACTATAATCATATATGTCTTCTAGAGTATTACATTTGTCCCTTTGGTAATAGCAAAAAGTGTGCAGATGTCAGTGTCTATCGTTCCCATTGTTGTGCAATTTTTGTCACAGATAATGACGATAGTGGTTCCGTTTTACCAGCAGTTGTTTCTTCAGTTGATTAACCATCCGATCGATCGTTTATTGACGCAGGTCTAATGAGTGTTGGGTTTCGCCCGAATGCCAGTATATTGTTGTTGATTTGTGAGATTCCTGGTCATTCCAGTAAAATATCATGTTGGCGGAACCTGTTAATGATTAGGTATGGTGGTTGGTGTTTTCTAAAAATGGCTTCATAAATATGTATAATAAAGTTTCCGACTTGGCGTTTGTGTACAACTGGGAGATTAAATTGTTTTCTATCCAGTTTCAAATATATTCGCAGCAATAACAGAATTTTTATGTTGTCAGGTCATTTTAATAAATATCTGCGGTAAATAATGCCGGATTCTTTTATTCACTTGATTCTCTATACGTCCAAAATATAGGCTGCCGCACATATATAAAAATTTGTGGACTGTGATGGATTTAGATAGAATTTGCAATTGCTCCTTGGCATCTAACGTGAAGATTCTTTTTAGGCAGTGTGTGCTTCTATTTAACTACCGTGCAATTATTGTGGCCGGTATGTCGTCTGTAAAATATTTAATAACTTATACGAGAATTGCGGTTTGCTCCTCATTATTCAGTTTGTCATCGCCTTTGATGATAATCACAGAAGATCAAAACGCGTCAGTACGTGTGACTGACGATAGATCTGCTACTTTGTGTACCTGGTTATGTACAAAGGGATTAGTGTCTACTTCAAGCATGCAAACATGCTTTGAAGAAAAGTTGTTTTCATATTTGTATGTATTCGTGATTACATTTGCTTATATCACAGATCAGGTATTATGAAAACCGATGTCGTTTAGGACCACATTGCGAGATATTCGCCAAGGTAGGTGATTGAAACACTCCAGCGTATACTTATGTGTGTGCATAAACGGTAACGATAAATGCTTTCTCTTGCTAAACTGAAGATGATGTCAAACATATAGTGAAGAAAATTGGATTTGGAATGCTTTTCGTGCGCTGGCAGTCATTGCCAGATATACTCCACGTACGACAGCAAAATGAGGAATTGGAAATATAATTGAATTTTAGAACCTCGGATCTTCAGGTAGACTACATTTTTACACATCTAACGACAAACACCGTCTATACGACACTAGGTTTCATTTAGCTAAGAAGATATTTTCCTACGTAATTAGTTTTAAACAGTAACGTGTAGGCACGTCCTGAGTAACGCCAGTTGCTCTTTCGTATTCGTCTTGCTCTTTAACCAACGAAAGAGCATCGACAGGGCACTGGAGTTCAACAAACCAGCTACCATAACCAATGTCCACTCTGGCAACAGATGTCGAGACCTCAGAAACTGCAGCAACGCCAAAATTATGAAAGATATTACAAGGCATGACACATTATGCTCGAACACCTGAGCCTATTGCAAAGGTTTCGGCAAGTTCCCTGCCGAATTGAATACAGCCCGATGAGTCTCAAATGTGGTAACCGGAAGAATGGCGAGTCATACAATTTGTGACGCTTTAAAATAGATAATAGCTGAGTAGTATGAAAAACGACTATTTTGTGCCGCTGATAATTTTGACACAGTTGCAGCGTGTGACCGAATGAACGGTTTTTATCTAAGCATCCTTTCTTGAGAGCTTTAATGGGTCCCCCTTGTTCACTGCGTTTATTCTCATAAATAGATGTGAAGTCAGTTTCAGTGACCATCTTCGTTACAGTCCAAAGCCAACTTATGTCGCGATAGTTATATACTGTTTATTGAAGAGAAATTATATATATATATATATATATATATATATATATATATATATATATATATATATGCTAATTTGTATAAGATGTTGCGCATCTAGCAACATATTAATTCAAATAGGACCGGAGAGGTAAAACAGTCAGCGTGAAAACTCTTGTACACACACGTTTCGTGCTTACTGACGACTCGTGATTATTATACGGTCCAATAGTCTCACATTTCTTGTAAAAATATAGAATTACTATATAAGGCGTAGCACCGGCTCCAACAGATGTGTCTCCGGTAAGCGCGAAACACCTGTTCACGTGAGATTATATATTTAGTTCATGCTAACTTTGGTTTATCCTACTTTTCCTGGATGAACTAATTTGTTACAAGATGCGCAACAACTAATGCACAATTTTATTCTCCTTTTAAGAATGAGCATCACAAAGGTACACTTCCGTGTGGTTGACACGAATCCTTTCGTGAGATTGAAGCAAGGATCCTGTGCAGATGCGGCTGAACATTTATTCCCACTATCTTGTGAAATATCAAATTGAGGAAATCGTTTCCAATGGAGAATTGTTTCCTTGCAAGACTGCATTTATTCGCCGCTTCATAAGAGGTAATAGCATTGATGTGAATCTCATAACACGATCGATGAATCATTTAATCGATAACCACTACGTCGTTTGGACTACGTTGCGTATTGATCAGGATTTGAAAGCGAGCAACGGGATGCACTAAAGACACTGGACGTGCTAAAACTCTTCTTGTCGAACGATTACAACTAGAACCTCGATTCTGAGCATTAAAATTGTTGATTTTGTTAAATTTTTACGTTTTTTCATACTTGTTAGCAAAAATATGTTTGATTTGATCCGTATCCACTGAGTGGGAGCTGTAATTTTTGCTAGAATAGTTAGTTTTCAATGACTAGGATAAGGATAGGTGTAAATTCAGAGAAACCAAAGTTTGTGTACACATTTAAAAGATACCCAGGCGTTGGAATTAATAGTAATCAACAGAATTTACAAACGCTGCACTAGGCCAGGAGCCAAAATGTTATTGAATTTGAAAGAAAACCTCCATCTATTTCAAATATGGATGATAGTGGTTTCGTGCACTGATTGAACCCAGCAAAGACCAAGCGAGAGTTTATAGCTCCCTAGCCATGTAAGGCTTTTGACTCGACATAGAGTAGCAATAGGTCATCAGTATAACTGGCTGACCTCTTGGAGTCAGTCAAATGTATAATACGCTTGTGCATATCCCCAAACGCAGATTCGGACGTCATCGCATACCAAGATACATTGGATAGACTATCCCTTTTTCTAATTGGCAAACGAGGACCGGCCGAGGCAGGTAGAAGCCAAACCTTAATTTTGTGTTAAGAGTTCTGCTCTACTACAGAAGAGCGGCACAAGTCGCCCGCCGCTTGACTATCATTGGTACTCGTGTGTGTGTGTGGGCACAGTCAATTACGGCTACTACCGATAGAAAGAGGGAGATGCAATATGTGACTAATAGCCCTTGATTTCTCTTGCTCCAGTGTAATAATTATTTATTCCTAGTTGGGTATAAGACGTTATTGATAATTCTCAATTATCGCATATAGATTACGTTTTGAGTAGCAGGTCGCACTTTCTTGCTTATATTTAATAGCTTGAACTTGCTTATCCACCCTGTAGGGCACAACAGGTAGGCAACCCAATTATACTGCTCACCGCCCGAAGGAATATGCAAACCTTTAAATGTAAAGGAGTCACGATTGTACCGATCTACGAGTGCTATCAGTTTTGCCGCATAAGAAAAAGGCGGAAAAAAGCAAAAAAAAAATGACAGAGCTGCGCAAGGTACATTAACATTTAAATCCTAAAACTGTCATAACGTAATGTACCTTCACCGTTCTGCATAGCCTATTAGAATTACTTTAAAAAAAATTAGGTTAGCAGTTTACACCTCTTAATTGTGTTCTGATTATAATCCAGAATCCGGGATATGCTTTAACAAATCATTCTAGGAACAACGCTTCTACTGCCGTCCTCGGTGATTGCATTTTGTTTTGCTCAGAATCGAGCTTGAACGAAGAATTGAATAATCATTGATAATTTAGACTACGCTTTCATAATAACGATAAGATCTAATCCAGTTCCATTCATCTAGTCACACAATCCAAAAAAATTTCAGTCTTCGCATGTACTAAAGTGTTTGACTTTTCGTGGTCACCAGATACCTGCATTGCGGTTTCATCCACATTCGTCGGTTTTTCGTTGTGCTCTGATGGTGGTCATGGAAGTATGAAATGTGTCAGAACGTGCAACAGACGGTTGTCAAACTAGAAATTGTTGTTCAATTGTTAACTTCAGTTCTAATAATAACATTTCGCCACCATTTTTATGGTCTTACGAGTAGTATTGTTTTGTGAGCTCCAGTATCTATGCTTTTTTGGTATGACATTTCATTGAAGTTTCGTTTTCCGGCTTAATTTCTATGTCGGTAAAATTCTTCTTGAATGAGATACCTAGTCGATATGCTGTTGCAAGTTTTAAATGAGATCGGAATTTTCAAAATTCTGCGAATGTTGTTAGACCCCTTTCTGAACTCAATACGTACTCAATGTGATAGTCTTTCAATGTGTAAGAGTGCTACACCTAAATAACTGAAAATCTATCGTGGTGACTCTGATTATTATTTGAATTTTTAAACAGCGTTTCTGGTCGTTGATGAGTAATTCTACAATGTAGGAATGTTTTTGGTCTTCCTCGTAACTTCGAAATTATAATTATTTGGCCGGGTGATAGTTTTACAGTCCCGGTGGGCAAACATCATCGTAGCCAAGTTCACTATAGTCTGTAAATAACCAAAACGCATTTCACAAATAGAAAAGTCAAAAACCTACATAAGCATACAATTAAATAACAGAAATCTTACGAATATTTCGATATTCGTTAATTTATTGTCTTATTAATAAATTTTCTAATTTTTATAATTAAACGAACATTGGTTTCGTGGGTGGTGATAACAATTAATTATAATCAAAGTTGCGATTTTGATACAAGCGCCTTACCGATTATTACTTACATTATGTCAGTATAAACTAAGAATTGTAGAGTGTAGAAAAGGCAATTCATCCAGTAGATCAGTTTCGTTCGCGCTGGGTACTCTTTACGTACTGGCCTGAATTTTCCGCGGGCAGGGCTCGAACCTGGGCACGTCTGCTTCGAAATCTGTATTCGTCACAGTTGAACTAATTTGTTACTAGGTTCGCAACACCTAATACATATTGTTTAAATCAAGTTAGTTTTTCCTTAAATATGCATTGCGATTTTAATCTCGCTGGTCTGTTTGCTGTCGTAGTCTGATGGTAACCACGGAAGATTGTAATACGTTATTATGTGTGACCGATGGTAGTTTTGCTACGTTTTGCTTTTTGGTAAATAAAATTTGAATGGTGTTTAATTTAATCGCGCAAACGTAAACTAAACAAATGATATCACAAACCACGCGATTAATAATTGATTAATTTTATAACTCATAAACGTTTAGCCAAAGCTGCAGAAAGTTAGTTTTTCTTTTCTGCATAGACATTTTGCAGCTGACATTTCCAGTCATATAGAATTTTTGTTAGACTACTAGAGATGAAAGACGCATATCTAAGTTTGATTTCCATATATTCGAATTTCGATTTGAACCACGATAGTCCCGTTTGCCGTCGTAATCTGATGATAATCATGATAGGTCGAAACGCGCCAGTACGTGTGACTGACAGTAGTTTTGCTATTTTGTGTGATTGGTTTAAAACATACTGTATATATATATATATATATATATATATATACTGGTAGATATATATTTTACATAATATTAACTAAATACACCTTTAAATTACACATTTACTATACATAGCTTTCAAAATCAATAAATGAAAATTGTTGAGGTTGTATCAGAAGTGTCAAATGTGTGATGGTTTGAGTTTTGCAAGTGCAAGTTATTAACCGTGTCTGTTTATGTCACTTTTTTTCTGAATGTATGACTAATGTCAGTCAGCTGCCTTTCCAGACTTCGAATTCGGTCTTTTTCAGAAATGTTTGCACATTTCTTTCGCGTGTATACGTATTTGCTTAGATACTGTTTGTTGCGGAGAACTAATAGATATGCAATTGTGTATTAGGTGTTGCGAACCTAGTAACAAATTAATTCAGTTGTGACCAGAAGGATAAATCAAAGAAAGCATGAACGGAAAGTATAATCTCATTCACATTCGTTTCGTGCTTACTGGCGACTCATCAGTAGGAGCCGGTATTACGCCCTTTAACCACTATATATTTTCTTGAGGTATGCGGGAAAATAGACGATACAATCTCCTATACGCAGTAGTGAAGGTAACTTCATATATTGTCTTTGACAATGCGTCTTCAACGCTAACTCACTATATATATATATATATATATATATATATATATATATATATATATATTCTTATAATTAGGAAAACAACACAAATAACAAAGTGGATAAAGGCCATTTATTTCGTGAATACTAAACATCTCTTATACAATCATACATATTTATACATTTTGGGTTGTCAATTGGTTATGTTATTGGTGACAAATCTGACTCGTTATTACTGCTGTTTCTGGTTTTGACTAGTAGGTGAGTGTGTATGCGTTTGTGTTTGTGTTGTGTATGTGTGTTTGCATGTAAAGGTCATTCTCGCAGTATTGCGAAGTGATGTCTGAGATCTTGTCATGATTGTTTTGATAACTTGAGAGTTAGCCCTTTGTGCAAATTGTTCACTGTTATCTATACAAGTGCTATTTTTCCCAGTATAGTTAATCGTTTCACCCCGCTGCGCAAGGGTGCTATTTTCGCTTGGTAACAACGCTAATGTTGATTGTCGTGTTAAACGCTCACACTGTTTGGAGACTTCTGTCATCGTATGCGCCTCTGTTATCTCAACCTCACCTTGTTGCCAATCCGATTGTACGTTTGTTGATTCTAGTCGAGGGCCTGTTGGTTCTTGGCTGGATACTAGTAGATTGTTGTTGAATTTTGTTATCCTTGGCCAGTCGATAAGGATATCATGTTGATGAAACTTTTGAATGTTAAGTTCAGGTGCTTGTTGTTTTATGTAAAGCGCTTCGTAGATAAAAAGTAATTTTTCAGATTTTGCTTTATGTAGAATTGTGAAATTGGTCGAATTGACAGGGTGCCCCGTTGCCAATATATGATCGGAAATAGCTGATTTTCCTGACGGTGGCAAGCCTTTGTTAATCAATTTCTGTGGCAAATGTTGCTGGATTCTGCTTATCAATTGCTTCTTCGTACGTCCGATATATGTGCTACCGCACATACATGAGAATTTATAGACTATGAATGATTTGGAGAGAAGTGGCAATTGATCTTTGGCATCCAACCTCATGATTCTCTGTGTACTGAATGTCATATTAACTTTAACACTGGGAAAGTTGTCCTTAGTTATTCTATTCAGCCGCCGTGCAATTATTGAGGCTGGTATGTCGCCTCTAAATGGTAAGTTTAGGAAAACCTGCTTGCCGGTGTCCTCTCTAGTACGAATTTGCCGTGGTCTAATGTTGACATCAATGAACCGCTCTGGGTAGTTGTTCATTAGCAGAATATTCCTGAGGTAGCCCAGTTCTTCCTCAATCTTGTGTTCAGAGCAGATCTTTCTGATTCTGTTCGCTAGGTTGTTTACTAAGTTTCTTTTGTGGGATTTTGGCACACTACTGTTGTAATGAATGTATTGTCCAGTGAAAGTGGATTTTCTATGTATGGCCAGTGTCAAATCTCCGTTTGCTTCTCGAGTGAGTTTGATGTCAAGGAATGAGAAACTGTCGTCTTCTACTTCGAGGTGAATCTGATGTCGATGACTCCATTTGCTGTTTGAGGATTTCGGAAGGGTCTGCTGCTTCTGAGATGAACAACAAGATTTCCTACTACCTTTTAGATGCGACATACCAGCCTCAATAATTGCACGGCGGCTGAATAGAATAACTAAGGACAACTTTCCCAGTGTTAAAGTTAATATGACATTCAGTACACAGAGAATCATGAGGTTGGATGCCAAAGATCAATTGCCACTTCTCTCCAAATCATTCATAGTCTATAAATTCTCATGTATGTGCGGTAGCACATATATCGGACGTACGAAGAAGCAATTGATAAGCAGAATCCAGCAACATTTGCCACAGAAATTGATTAACAAAGGCTTGCCACCGTCAGGAAAATCAGCTATTTCCGATCATATATTGGCAACGGGGCACCCTGTCAATTCGACCAATTTCACAATTCTACATAAAGCAAAATCTGAAAAATTACTTTTTATCTACGAAGCGCTTTACATAAAACAACAAGCACCTGAACTTAACATTCAAAAGTTTCATCAACATGATATCCTTATCGACTGGCCAAGGATAACAAAATTCAACAACAATCTACTAGTATCCAGCCAAGAACCAACAGGCCCTCGACTAGAATCAACAAACGTACAATCGGATTGGCAACAAGGTGAGGTTGAGATAACAGAGGCGCATACGATGACAGAAGTCTCCAAACAGTGTGAGCGTTTAACACGACAATCAACATTAGCGTTGTTACCAAGCGAAAATAGCACCCTTGCGCAGCGGGGTGAAACGATTAACTATACTGGGAAAAATAGCACTTGTATAGATAACAGTGAACAATTTGCACAAAGGGCTAACTCTCAAGTTATCAAAACAATCATGACAAGATCTCAGACATCACTTCGCAATACTGCGAGAATGACCTTTACATGCAAACACACATACACAACACAAACACAAACGCATACACACTCACCTACTAGTCAAAACCAGAAACAGCAGTAATAACGAGTCAGATTTGTCACCAATAACATAACCAATTGACAACCCAAAATGTATAAATATGTATGATTGTATAAGAGATGTTTAGTATTCACGAAATAAATGGCCTTTATCCACTTTGTTATTTGTGTTGTTTTCCTAATTATAAGAATACTGTGTTAATTAAAACGGCATGGACATCATAAAGAATATATATATATATATATATATATATATATATATATATATATATATATATATATATAGGAAAACTCCGAATACATACAGGAATGGATGACCTAATGTCATTTTACAGTCCACACATAATCGTTAACGGTATGAATTACAATGATTACATACTACATTGTTCGTCGCGCAGTATAAAAAAGGTCGCCTTATCTGCTGGGCCGTGCAGTGTGAATAAGCAAAACCGGCAAATTTATATCTGATTCTACCTCTCTTAACAAAACTCTTTTAGATACTATGAATATGGTTGGTGTTGATCATATCACTGAGCCAAACATCGGGTTGCTAATTATCGAAAATAATTGAAGTAGACTCACATTCGTTAAACTTAAGTCAGGTTTAAAAATCTCTGCTCTTAATGTGTGAACATTAGAACAACTTGAACAACAAGAAGTTCCTGCACCTACGCTGGAGAAATTAGAAATCAACATATGTTGCGTATCTGAAACCAGAATACAGTATCCTACTTCCATTACTGAACTGGCTGCACTATCCCTATCTCATTGGAATACATCTACTAAAATCAATGCAAAAACCCTAATCGATGTTGCAATTTAGTTGTATCAGCATATGATCCTATCAAATTGCAGCACAGACGTAAGCAAAGACGCTTTTAGCTCCGAACTAGGCTCCTTGCTAAACGGAAGACGAAGTTTAGATTTATTCGTGGTTACGGGGTGACATGAATGCTCAAGTTGAACACTTAATTTACGCAAAGTTCCATTTAGGTGCAAGACACAATTTAAGCTCGCCACGCAACATACTTCCACCTCAATCATTTCGAAAACCATCTCTACACAGAATGTCATCTAAGCTATTGTTAAGATCTTACCCAAAATATTTGAAAATAAATTTAAATTCATCTATTAAATATGTACTATTCTTCTTACTAAACGATTAATGGTCTATTATTGAGGAACAGAACGCATTATATATATATATATATATATATATATATATATATATATATATATATATATATATATATATTCATTGTACCCTTCTCATGTGCAAAGAAAGAAATAATTTTATCCGATACACAATACGCTTCTTACTCAATATCTTCTCAAGCATCTAAAAATGAACATATCTTTATATATAAATTGAAAGGCAAAACAAGATAGAAATATGTAAACATGGAGAGAGTTTGAAATAAGGGAACAACAAATCAATTACGTGCGTCACCTCCAAATCAAGCTCAATGTCTGAACATGATTCTTCTGCTTGCATAAATCCGGCTAGTTCCATATAGTTATTGCTTTTTATTATTATTTCAAATGCTACATCTTGAGAATATAAGTGGGATGTTTCAACGATGTGTTGCTCAATTGCAGACGTGTATTCACCATTTGATTTAAAACAGGTGTTTAAGTTGCAATGATCTCTCATTCGAGTAATTAACCGTCTGGTCGATCGGCCTACGTATGTTGATCGACAACTTGCGCATGTATATTGGTAAATAATAATTGATGTCGAGATTAACGGCTGTTTCTCTTTGATTGCTGGCAAAGGCAAGTGTGTTATCCTAAATAGCACGTTTAGTTTAGCTGCATTAAATTTGCGTGTTAAAGCCGCTTCAACTTTCTTCTGTTCTATTCGGGAAACTGCATCCCTCCTAAATGGGATATTCAAGTAGATTGTTTAATTTTCTGGTCCGTAATGCATCTTTTTTGGTTTAATGCCCCTTTTAATATTTGATTCAATTAATTGTCTAGGATAGTCATTAAACATTAGATCGGTAATTGCTTTATTATATTCGTTGTCTTTTGAATCTTGAATGACCAACCTGCCAATTGTTGAAAAGCAGCCACGAACTGTTGATAATTTATATTGAAACGGCAAAAAGGTGCTGTAGTACATAGACTGTGCACACAGGTTTGTTTATGGTAAATTGTTCTGTATAATTTACCATTAGTTGATTTCTTTAATAGTACATCTAAGAGAGGCAGAAAATCATCCTTATCGTGCTATGACGTGAAGCCGATATTCTTATGTGCTTTGGTGAAACTTTAAAGCAATGTTTGTGATAGCGACCTGTTCTTATTGACATGGAAATTATCATCCTCGTACCATATATATTGAGCAAATTAATTTATGTCACTGTATAATGATGTGTTCCCTAGATGCCCTAGAAATATCTCAGCCAACACTGGAGATAAGGGGCTCCCCAATGCCATACCATCAGTCTGTTTATAGATGCTTCTTTTAAAACGAGAATGTACGCCTTTTGTGCATAATTAGATTAGCTTGCGTAGAGTGGGACCTGGCACCGGCGATGGTGATATGTTTTGTTTTAATTTCACTGGTTTCATCACATTGGAACATTTCTATACAAAGGCGTAACATTGAAAGGAACCATAATCTTGTTTTTAAATTTTATATCTTGAATTTTATTTAAATACTCAAACGAGTCCCCAAATGAATAATTACCTAGTAGTTTCCTCAATGGTTCAAGTATATGAACTAACCATTTAGCCTTTTCATGAAACGGAGAATTGACCATTGATAAAATTGGCTTAATAGGACAAACTTTTTTGTGTATTTGTGGTAATCCATAAATTTTTGGGCGTAGATGATCCAAATGGCTTGAGCTTCTGCGCAGTGGCCTCATTAATTAAACCGGCATCTTTCAATATCTAAATATCAATTATTACTTTGCGCTTCAC
Organism: Eudiplozoon nipponicum; assembly: GCA_029291075.1. Lineage (NCBI taxonomy): Eukaryota > Metazoa > Platyhelminthes > Monogenea > Mazocraeidea > Diplozoidae > Eudiplozoon > Eudiplozoon nipponicum. The sequence goes on from JAQBSW010008415.1 coordinate 20,970, forward strand.
TTTGTCTATTTCATCTGATTTATCGTCTAGACGCTTGAATTTGGTATTATCATTCAACACGTTTTACATCTTTTTTAAGTAGTCAGATTTTTCCATTATAACGATGTTCTTGCATTTATCAACGCGTAGTATTTTAATGTCTGTCATTCTGCTGATACCTCCAAGCGCATTTAGATGTTGTAGCACACCATCCAATGCATACTGTTCTGCTGTTATAGACGATTTCAAATGTTGACTTCGATCACCTAATATAGCTTTAAGACTGTTGCACATAATCATACTGGTAGGTTCACCAAAGACCTTATGAACAGGTCGCAATCTACCCGAACACTACTTCAAAGTTTCAACCAGCAACACAAGTATCACTCAAGCGTCAGAGCACGCGAAGAAGATGACATCTCATCCTTTCCTAGATCCGTACTATTAAGGAAGAAACTAATGAAGTAAATTAAACAGAACAATTTACCATAAACCAACATAGTCAGCTGCCCAGTATTTTACCGCATTACAGCAGTTTTGTACATTTCAGTAAAGATTATCAACAGTTCAGTGATAGCTGCTTTTTAAACAGCAAATTGCGGATTTTCGGTCGTTCCAAGATTAAAAAGACAGCTTGAATATAATAAAGCAATTACCGATCAAGCATTACCAAGTGAGCTAAACTCCTAGGCAATTAATTGAATCAATTATTGCAAAAGGGCATTAAACCAAAAAGAAAGATGCATTACGGACCCAGAAAAAGAAAACTTAATCTACTTAGAATCTCGCCCAAATTAGGTGGATCGCGTTCCCGAATAGAACAGAAGAGGAGTTCGTGGCAGGCGGCAACTAGCATCTTTCAATTTCAATAATGCGGCAAAACTACGAGTGTTTAGGGTAACACCTCTACCGTAACGTCATGATCAAGCAGAAACATTGCGCGTTAATGTCGATGTCGAATATCATTTACCAATACACATTTCTGGCAAGTTGTCGATCGATCGCGCTTACATGTGTTGACCGACCAGACGAAGTTATGATTACTCGATATGAGAGAACATTGCAGCTTAAACTTCTGTTTTAAATCAAATGGGTGAATGCACGCCTGCTATTTACGCTGCACATCATCGACACATCGCTACGCATATGTTCTCGAGACGTAACGTTCAAGTAATTACCGCTAAATGCAAAAACAAAAGAGGAGCTAGCCACATGAAACCTTATGAATAAACAAATTGCAGCCGGAGCTGTAAGCAGAAGAAACACGTTACAAACATTAGAGCTTGAACTGGATGTGACGCTGACAATTTGATTGGTTTCAGTTTTCCATCTCTCTATGTTCAATTGTTCTCTATTTTGTTTTGCTTTCCAATTTATATATAAAGATATGTTCATTAGTAGATATTTGAAAAGACAATGTGAAAGAAATCTTTCTTATATCGGATAAAATTTCGTTTTGTTTTTGCACAGGAAGAGTACAATGACATTTTTTAAAGCTCGCATTTCAAAAGAATATATATATATATATATATATATATATATATATATATATAATCTAGAAATTTTTCTTTAATTCAGAATATAAGTATCTGAATTTGGATTTTAATCTTAAAAGAAAAATAAGCTTGATAGCCATAAATCTATTGAAAACTAATGTTGTAATAAAAAGATTATGGTATTTTAATTATTGTACAATTTAAATAATAATAATAATAATAATAATAATAATAATAAAAATATCTATTAAGCAATGTGAATTGTGTGTTCGAAAGGAATAGGAGTTATTTATAGATCATCTGCTTGAAATATGTCTTTTGAATTTAAATTAATACACAAATTTCTCGGAGAACCAAAATTTGTAGCGACTTGTTGTAATATACAATGCTTTTGTGTTCAACATTTATTAAATGTATGCAACGACACTGTTCCAATTACCGCTGAATTAATCGCCGGCCCACCGATTTTATGTTAACAGATAACCTGCCAGCGAACTCTAAGTGCCTACGAGTACAATGCAAGAACCGGAAATTTTCAGCCGTACCCTGCCCAGTTCACCGAGTTCTCGTGCTTGGATGGTACTGGTTTCAAAAGGATTGGCGTAGAAAACTTTCTGGAGAACATATTCTTCTGTGCAGGTGAGCGATTTTGCCAAATTTATTACTCCAACAGTTAACTAACACTCGCGAATTATTTAAAATGTTAAGTAACCAAGTGTCAATAATATATCCATGCATATATTGGAAGGTATAAATGTGTACATATTCAATTACAACTTAGACTTGAATTCGTGCTGAACAGTGCGTTGAAAACATTTACCATGATTGAAGAGTTTGCGAAGATTAGTATCACGACTACCCGACTCGACAAATTAAGCCCATTGACGGTACTCGAAGCAAAACCCACAATCTGCACATGTGTGAGCAAAAAATTCATCCGAGTCGACCGGTTTCGTCCTGTTGCCTTAACAACACCGCATACTAGCCAGGAATTTACTGGACGGCAGGGCTCGAGATCAGAAGCATGAATGTGCTCATGTTGTACGCCCGTCTACGCACGCATACAGCGCAACTGCGCGTTGATGAGTTCCCAATGAGGACAGAAACCGGTCTACTCGGATCGAAAATCAATCGACTTTTCTGCACCATGCAATGCTTGGATTTCGTGCTGAGCAAATAGCTAGTGGCATAATGTGTCAGTGCTTATATCAGTTCCACCCAACCTTGAAAAACTATAGTATATATACATAATTTTTATTTACCACAGAAACCTTTTACGAAAGAAATCCTTTGTATTTACATTTTACGACATTTTCTACTCAACATGTAAGTCTTACTGCATACTGTAAAATGCAAACCTCGTATGCCTTTAATCATCATTGACAGATTTCTGCTTAGTGTATTTCTAATCCGCGTAGTAGGGTGTAGGGCGACAGTAAATTATGAGCTGATTGTATATTCCAATTAGAATTCGACTGAAATTATCATTTTTCAATAAGCATATATTGGTAACCACTAACAAAAACCGAATTATCGAAATTTAGTTTCAGCTACTCCCGTTCATTTCTTGGTTTGAAGAACGCCTACACGTCTTTTTGCTTTGGAGTGCAATATTTATAAATAATTCGTTCCGCTTTTGTGTAATAGTCCCCCCGTTTTCCAACTTTACTTGATGTAAAATAGACTATTCGTCTTATGGCAAGAAATGAAAACAACTTTTGAATTGCGCTAATATTTCGGTGAAACACCCTCTCTTTCCCGCTAAACAGAAACAAGTGGTTTTATTACTCAACTTATTTTTTTCTACGAACTTTAAAACATGTTATCGGAATGGTGTCCAAAATAACTGAATAATCCGTGATGGGTTCACACTAGCTTCAACTTCTTCTTTATATTCTTTAAATCAAGTTTGCGAGCTTGAAGTAAACACCAATCCCATTGTATTTAACCAGTCGTCGAACAGCATAACAAAACTACCGCCAGTCGCAACGCACTGACGCGTTTCGACCTTCCTTGATCATCATCAGAGTACGACGGCAAACTGACTATCGAGGATCAAACCGCATTGAATATATATGGAAATCAAATTTAGATATGCGGCTCTCACCTTCTAGCAGTCTCGCATACATTGAACTTGACTGGAAATGTCGGCTGCACAATTTCTATGCAGTCACGAACATAAACTCTTTGTAGCTTTCGCCACATATACATATATAGGCAATACAATTTAACAATAATTGTTTGCGCGGGTGGTGGTAACAATTCTTTAAATCAAGTTTGCGAGCTTGAATTAAACACCAATTCCATTGTATTTAACCAGTCGTCGAACAACATAACTAAAACATACCGCGAGCCGCAACGTTCTACTGACGTGTTTCGACCTTCCTTGATCATCATCAGATTTGATTTATATATATATTCAATGCGGTTTTATCCTCGATAGTCAGTTTGCCGTCGTACTCTACATCGGTGATCAAGGAAGATTGAAACACGTCAGTGCGTCTGTAACATATTGTTTGTATTTTGTTCGATGACTTGGATTAAATACAATGGGATTGGTGTTTAAAGAATTGTTACCACCACCCGCGCAAACAATTATTGTTAAAACTATTTAAAATCCTGCATATTACATTTTCACAGCAGAACTTGATCAAATTATAATTGGATTTGAACGGCGTTCCGGCTCCTATTCATGAGCAACCAATAAGCACGGCATCCACGAATCACGTGACTTATACATTTGCTTCACACTGCATCGGCATACACTCCAGTTCCTGCATTACCAGTGCAAAATTGAAGATCAAATTTTATTTTATGATAATACGAACGTACGTTTGGCAACATATCTGCATAATATGCTTTGAATGATTGAGCAGTGCGAGCTTCATAGTTTGACTCTCCTCGATTTCCGTTCGCACGTTGTAGCTTTGCACTGTCAGTTTCGTCAAGATCCGATTGATCCCCATTTCCAAGCGAACATCGATTCTGTCTTCTTTTTGGCATTCAACACTGCAATCCGCACCTGCGCTGTTACCAAGTGGACAAAACAAAATTGCGGTACAAAGGGTAACGATAGAATACACTCGGAAAAATAACATTCGTACACGTAACAGCCGACAATGCGAACAGTTTAGTTCAATTGTGACCAGAAGGATAAACCAAAGGCAGCAAGAACGGAAAGTATAATCTCATGCACAGTCGTTTCGTGCTTACTGGCGACTCATCAGGAGGAGCTGGTATTACGCCCTTTAACCACTATATATTTGGGTGAAGAATGTGGGATAATAGGAAGGTACCGTGACATCAATTGTCCTGCACAAGAAATATTGTTGTATGTTTTGATCAAGCTTGTTTTGGAATAAATAAAGGAATCCCAGAATTTATAAGTACTCATAAATAAATAAATACGCCTATCAATTCTTTACACTCCTTATAAACGTGTGCAAACTGCTTTAACAAATGCAGCTACCTACAGTTCGAGGAGAAGTAAGCTGAGGCTAATTGTATTTACTAGGTATTATATTTAAAATTTGTTTTATGACTTCTTATTAATTTTACATATTTATTTATTTTATCTAGAAGAGTCGGTTAAAAAATGCTCCCAGTTGAATGCCACCATTCCTGATGTCCAACTCGAAATGCATGGTGTTGCTGCACTCTACAAGAATAGCACAACCAAGAAACCAATTCTTCTCGCATGTGCAAACAGTCTTTGGTATGCCGTGGGCGGAGCAATGCCTTCAGGTAAAAATTCCCTGGCTTAACCCCTACTTACAAATTTGACATATTGTAAACAATAGAATTAAACAATAATTGATTGCGCGGGTGGTGACAACAATTGTTTAAATCAAGTTTGCAAGCTTGAAGTAAACACCAATCCCATTGTATTTAACCAGTCGTCGAACAAAATAACAAAACTACCGCAAGCCGACTGCTTAAATACAATGAGATTGGAGTTTACTTCAAGCTCGCAAACTTGATTTTGTTAAATGTTATAAACGAGTTAGAAGAACAAACTTATACCAACGAATGTAACTAAGACTATTATCTCGTGACGACGCGCTACTTTAAATATTTTCATTAGATTCACCTGTCTGCATCGGCTTAAATTATGCAATCTTGTGACGCAATAGTCAAGGAGGTTCGGTGTTAAGAAAAATGAACTATTTAAGAACATCGATTCTTAAAATTGAGTAAAGATGTTGCATATCAATATCAGGTGCAATGGTCCATTTTTGTTACTTTCATATAATGTACTTAACCGAAGCTTCCAGTATAGAAAGTTAAGCACTCACAAACATTATGTATGCACCAAGTTTACCACATTTGCGCTAAACATGCTTGTGGTAAAAAATTTTAATTTGAGCGTAACAATAAGTATAATTTAAATCAAAATTTCCATTTTTGCAATATTAAAAGCATATATTTAAGCAACCACAGTGAATTGCACCGGCTTAATCAACTTCAAATGCTAATGTGTTTCAATTTTGACAAATTATCCGATCACAGTAAATTGGGTTCGAAACACGCGATTATGCATGCACATAATTTTTCCACAAATTTATTTCAACCTCACATGTTATAGGCGTCGAATAAATTTTAAACGACTCAGCTTGAAGTAAATGCCGTACGACGTTACAAACAAGTGTAACGACACAAATCAATCGCCGACATATTGCGTAAATTAAATTCAAATTTATTTACGTTGCACCAATGAGAAAAAAGCAAATTGCTGTTTAACCACGTTTAACCACGTTTAACCAATAGTATGCAAGTACACATATTGCATGCTATTTAAGCACGGTAATTTACCATGCAATCAGTGGGTCGTATCTGCGTTCTGCCTCGTGTTACACATGTGCGTGCTGTCGGCTGTCAATACCTACGCTGGATATTGATTTGTTTCACCAACAATTGTCAACATTCGTGACTCACCGTGTTGCACTTCAGCCAGCAAGACGAGCCAATTAATGCAGGACTTCAACCAATTTATCCACTTGTGATAACAACAGCAGGAACCACAACCAGAGTCCACCCAAGGAACAGAACATCAACTTACATATATATAACTTACGCGAACGCCGCCAAGGCCCTCTTAAGGGCCCCCATATCAGGAACTAATTTCTATTCAGAGCACCTTAACCGAGTTTGTAACGTCGTACGGCATTTACTTGAAGCCGGGGCGTTTACACAAGTTTCGATTCTGTGGAGGCTGAGAAGAAGTAATGCGGGTGGCCCTTATTAGGACCGTAATTTCATTCTCCTGCAAATGCCGAGAAAGTTAGGTAGTGCGGCAGTGTATGGATGTACTCGTAAACACTTGAGGCCAGCTCTGGTTGACTGGCTAGTATTCCTTCGTTGTGGCGTTCAAATCAGAGGGCGAGTGGCTGTGTGAAGACTCAGAATTGTCTTGTTGAAGATCTGCGACAACACCGTGGTCACTGGCGCATGTAGAGGTCCAATTAATTGATGTTGCTAAGTCTCACTTGTTGGGCAGCGACAAGATTGGCGTGAATAGGTGACTCTGTTTGTAAAGCAAGTCCAGAAGTCAGCGTAAGTGGACAGGCGGTATGTCACGAGACAGCACGAACACGTAGAGCGCAGCAGTAATCCAACTTGATTATTACAAGCATGGTAAAATGCACCGTATTTATATAGTTTACATAACGAAAGCTCGCACGCTAATGGTTAATGGCAAATTTTGCTTGTTTTAATTGGTGCCGTGTAAATTAAATTTGAAATTCATTTAGGCAAAATGTCGGCGAATTAAAACAAACGAAAGCTCGCACGCCATTGGTCAACAACAAATATCACTTTTTTTAATTGGTGCCGTGTAAATTAAATTTGAAATTCATTTAGGCAACATGTCGGCGAATTAATACAAACGAAAGCCGGCAAGCCATTGGTTAACAACAAATTTAACTTGTTTTAATTGGTGCCGTGTAAATTTAATTTTAAATTCATTTAGGCAAAATGTCGGCGAATTGTTATTGAGCCGTAACAAAATTATGTTTAATATTCCAAGTTGATATTCGTGTCAATTATCCGGCAAGAGAAGTCATTTAAGTCAATTTTTTCACTTCAAATAAACATCAAGCTCGTATTTTAAACCAATAACTTCCTCCATGCAGTACATTAGAGTTCTATTTAAGCAAAACTCGTGTAAACTGAAAAATTTTTTTTTAGGTACACAGCATTTCATGTTACAATCACACACAAACTAGGTTAACTGCCTTCTCTCAGTTAATATGAAACTCCATTTCGATTGGCCCTTTAGCAAATAATAGATAAACTTTATATCTGACACTTGCCCAAATAGTGTTCTTTTCCTTTGGATAATATTCAGATAAGACGATTCGGCGATATTTGCCATAATCTACTCAGTACCGGTGATTCTAGTGAGCGCAGTTCGTGGCCTACACGGCCGACGCACTTAATCGGAATATTATCCGAGAGGAGAGAACACTATTTGGGCAAGTGTTTATAAATCATTTCGACGGTACAGGATTAACTGCACAAATTAATCAACATTGTGTTGACAAAATATTTCCTTTACATTGGGGTTTTGTTAACCCATTCTTTAGATAAAATAGGCAGCGAAGGACTTAGACATAAATCAAGTTTGATCTAATTTTAATTAACCAGGCGCGGAACTTAGCTGAACTACCGTCAGTCACGCGTATTGACGTGCTTCGACCTTCCATACTCATCAGCAGAGTACGATGACAAACTGACCAGCGAGGATCAAACTGAAATACTTATAAAAGGAAAACTAAATTAGATAAACGACCCTTAAACATAGTAGTCGCGTTGAAGTTCTAATTTAATTCAAATATAGGCTTTACTATTACCACTCAATCACGAACATGAAATATTTGCAGCTTTCTCCAAAAATCGTGCCCTTAAAAAAGTCATTTTTTATGCGCATGGTGATAATTAATGTTTAAATCATGTTTGCGGCCTTAATATAAACAAATCGAATAATATGGAAAATCGCCTGATCTGCGTTCTGGCTAGCACTGGCTGATGTCCTGTTGTTTTTTTGTGTACTCAAAATATTTCGACATCTTTGGGCGGATGTCTTTTCCATTTCACCCATAATCACAAGCTTTAAAAACCAAGCTAATTAAGCAAGCATAAGAAGTTAAAATTAGATAGACTGCGCGATATATACAAGGCTAATGGTTATCCTCTTTATTTAATAGAATCAACAATGATGGATGTCGTAAGAGAGTGTGTTCCTTGTTTGAGTTACATAAAAGCTGATAAAGGGAAGGAAGAGCCTAAGATCTGTGTACTACTGAACATAAAATTAAGTAGCAAAGTAAAATAAATAGGTTTAAAATACAATATAGGGAGCGTTTTAAAACAGCCCCTTACACCAGGCACTAGACTCCCTAAGCAAAAAGAAAATATTAAACCCTAGGAAACATCAGAAGAGTATGAAATCTCATGCAATGAGACCATGCACCCAAACAAGTTAGGAAGAGGCTAATAAAGAACTGCACGTAAGTACGGACATGTTGCTAAATCTGATCTTGCGCGTTGTATAATCGAAACCGGACACACTATAAACTGGGATAGTTGCAGACGCATAGCCCTATGTAGGCATAACAGAAGGACGAGCTTGGTTAGAGAATCTGTCGAAATTAAATCTCGAGGCGATGTTAGGTATGAAAAATCTGCTGAGATATCGTTAGGTTCAATTTGGAATACAGCATTAGCTAATGGTTGGATAAGACGATTGTACGACCAGAATCTGAAGCTAGCTCCAGTAAAAGGTTACGAGCATCGGATTAAGCCCGGTTTATTAGTTGGCTTGTTATCTAATTTATGGTTAATCAATTATTCAGAATAAAGCCCTTCTAAATTATCACCCTTTAGCTGTTCGTTAAATTTTAAAACTCGTAGAGCCTCTGGGATGCCAGGCCCGGACAATCCATAAATGCGGTATAATCATCTAATTTGGAACACTTAAGTTCCTCTGAACTACCTTTTAGGCTACATTCCTTAAGTCCACTTGCTAACTGCTCTGTATCCTCAATATTTAATAAACCAGCCATAATATTATTAAATTAATTGCAAATTATATATTATATTAATTAAGCTTACGAGGATACGCTGATATTCACTGTTTACAGAACAAGACGATTGAAACCTTAAAAAAATATCCACGTCAATTACCTGAAGCAAATTTGAAGGATTCACTTTCACTGATAATGGTCCGAACAATAGATATGGTGGATTACAATATTTATTAGCAAAGATATCGTAGATGGACAATACGGTGTTTCGTATGCAATCCAGAACCTAAACGTAATAACGAATTAGTTTAAAGCATCGCTTGGGATGAACCAAATACTGCATGAACGGAAAGAGTATAGTCTCGTGCACATTCCTTTCGAGCTTACTGGCAACTCATCAGTAGGGACTGGTATTTCGCCCTTTACTCACAATATATTTTGATGAGGTATGTGGGAAAATAAGAGGAAACTATCTCCCATACGATTGTGTAAACCTGCATTAGTGAAGCTAACTTCATATAAATCAACGACAATGCGTCTTCAAAGCTAACTCAATTTATATAATATATATACCAATTATGTGCGCAACACTTAATACGCAATTGCATATATTAGTTTTTCGCTAAAAACAGTATCTAACTGTTATATATTTTATTTAATGATGTCAAGATTACAACGAAGTGTGATAACCGATATCGGTCGAGGCCAGAGTTTATGGATTTGCTGGAGTAACAGGTGTATAGAATTAGTTGTAATTCACAAATTTTGTGATCTTTGGTATACATTGAAACTCATCGTGTTGGTTACATGTACGAAATAGGCAACCATTGTGTTATTACCATGTACACTTCCTTACCACAATGTTTTAATGCTGACTGTAGTATCTTTACATATCCGATATATGTATATATATATATATATATATATATATATATATATATATATATATGCATATTATATATTACTTATATAGAGTGAGTTGTGTTTTGAAGTTTCATTATTCGAGACTTTATATAATGTTAGCTTTACTACTGCAGGTTTACAAATTCGTCTAGGAAATTTTACTCTCCTATTTTCCCATAGTCCACATCAAATAAATAATGGGTAAAAGGCGTAATACCGCCTCCTACTAAGGAGTCGCTAGTAAGCCCGAAACGCACGTGCACGAGATTAGATATTTGAACTAATTTTCTACTAGGTGCGCAACACCTAATAAAGAAATGTATATTAATTATATTTAAATAAATCTTTCATAATTATGTCGTGTGCCTATTTAATGATATGACAAGAATTGTTATTGAACAGTCCTATCCTGTGTACAACCTGAGTGGTTTGCATGAAATTTCACACGTGCATATCTCGTACGGATTTCTGCCTTTATCACTTAAAATGGCGTGTTGTTCTGATGAGTGTTTCCGATTTATTAGTCTCCCACCTACCCGAAAATTTTAAGTCGATCTCAGTTACGTCATTCAACACTGTGTGTATAAAAAATAGTCTTACGCATGCCAATGGCAGATTCATATTCAGCCACTCTTGTTTTTCTTTGTGAGATGAACACACAGGTGAAAGGTCAGTCTGAAGTGTAAATGATATAACCGGAGGAATTATTGCATTTTCTTCACTAATTTGTTTTATTTTAAACCTTTGATGATAAGGGAACAGAAGCAGATGTCCGCCGAAAGGCATTGAAACATTTTACAGAAACACGACAACTGGAATTTCGTCAACAGTTTCGCAATTTCTTCCATCTTCTAATATAGAAAATATAAGAAGTCGCATGTAGCGTCGCGTTTTTGTCATCGAAGTTCTTTTACATAGCACGTCAAAAAACTAATTGAAAAGCAAAAAACTGCACTTCGTATAGAAGGAAAGCAAGATTATATATGCAACTCGTATACGTTGTGCTTGACTGGAAAAGGTGACAAAAAAGGTTCGATTCAGTCACGAAAATGCAGTTTTCATTATTCGTTACACCAGACTAAATCATCGGCTGGTAAAATAAAATTTATGAGTCGTGCTTCATTCCAGCGCGCAAACTTCAATTTATTAAATTTCACCAATTATCATGCTACGAACTGTGGCTTAGTTGATTAATTTAATATTATCAAATTATCGTCTCCGAACGTTGTCTTTTTTATTCTGTCTGAATTCGATTTCCCATTAATAACACCTTTTAACTTGTAAAAAAAAGGTCGGACTATTAATAATCGACACACCCATGTGCTGAAATGTTACCAGATTGATTGACCAATTCGTATTAGTTCTGCATTCAAAATGCAGTTATATCCTCGTTGTTTAGATGACACGTTTCGTTTGAACCTCATGTTAATGTAGGCTAGTGTGTATTATTATGTTTTATTTAGCTAGGGTGTAGTCTGACAATAACTGACATTGCATCTTCATAACTGCGATAAATCGGTTTTCATTTAGACAATATTTCTTATCTTTAATCATGTTTTTTTGACAAGCAACTGCTTTGAAGCAGAAACAGAAATTTAAATTCAAATTACTAGATAAAATATGAGTTTTAACAAATGGTCTAATTATATATATATATATATATATATATATAATTATATACATAAATATATATAAATATATACAAATACAAAAAATTATATATATATTTATATATATATATATATATAATTATGTAGATATATATATATACAATCATATATAGATATATACATATATATAAATATATATTTATATATATATATATATATATAATTATATATATTTGCATATATAATTATATACATAAATAGATAAATATATATTTATATTTATTTATTTATTTATTTATTTGCACACACAGTAGGTTAAGCGTAATTGTTCGAGTTAAAAAGGGTCTGTGAACTCGAAATCTGCAAGATACTCATTAATGAACTGTCGGAGTGTGTAGAAATACACGCATTGAAGCAGTTTCTCGTTTCACACGAGGCTAAACTTACTAACGGCAATCACATTGCAATTCTTAAACAAATCTGAAAAGCTTAGATCCGGCACTACCGTGGAGTTTATGCAGTTCGAACCGCAAATGAACCTAATTGATTCAGTGCGCTTATCTTTGGCTGAGTCTGCTTAAATTGTTTCTTGCAAAGAAGGGCGGTTAGATTCGGTTTGGCGTGCTACTTTTTGTCTTCGCTACATTTACATTCGTCGAATGGTCGGCTTAGGATGGATCCGGAGATGGTCTGCATTGCGAAGCGCTGATGTACAGCACTCCTATAAGCCAGCAGCTGCAATTTCATATTTCTGTGCACACAAATAAATCAGTGAAAAACCGTGTCAACTATGCCGATTTATCTGCTCGATGCCTAATTTGGAATCGCGGAATTTCAGAATGGTTCCATCCGCTGAGTGTGGCGTTTGCTCGAACTCAATGGATATTTATTGCTTATACGCAGACGACATGATTAGAAAGGAACATTTTGTAGACAGCTGGTTGAACGCAATAAGTCTCACGACGATCACTTCGTTAGAGAAGATAAGTCTGTCGCCGATATTGTGAGAGATGTAATGATTTGCGGAGTCCAGGGATAAAATCCAATGACATGCTGACACCCGCAATCCGGTCGCAGTTTTTTGTCACTAAACGATGGAGTTTCAAACGGGAACATCTTTGCACCGTCGTCCGAAACGAGGTAAGACAACAGCAAGAACTATAGAAGCACAACGAGTAATGGAGCGATGCATAGGTGACGCCAAGATCAGAAACAACATGCTCATTTTTACGATGCGGAAGCCGCCGGGTGCATCGAAAGAAGAATTGTGTGTTTGCTGTTTTAGAGATCGGCTTACGTCGTTTCGAGATTTCG
>JAQBSW010008416.1:0-34291 GCA_029291075.1 Eudiplozoon nipponicum
TACACGAATATACCGGTACCTGAGGCTCTGGATTGTTTTATACGTTTCCTAGTTGATCACCCACTAATATTAGAAGGAAGCAAAATGACGTTAGGACACGTCATGGAGATGATGTGTATATGTATGTCCTCTACTTATTTTAAATTTTGGAAAGAATTTTATAAAAAAAATTAGATGTGTTCCAATGGGACAACCTTTGTCAGTCCCAATAGCAAATATCTTTATTCATTATTTGGAAAATAATCTTTTGGATAAGACTCCGCTGAAACCAAAATTGTACCTACGGTTCTTGGATGACATATTAATGATCTGGAACCATAGCGCTGAATTGAGAAATTTCTTAAATTTAGCTAATCGAATGAGCGAACTCCAATTTACCTTAGAAAAGGAATCATCAGGTGAATTACCATTTGGTCAGAAATTAGGAAAATATATTTATAGGAAGGATACTTATTCCGAAATCCTTCTTAATTTCAAGTCCAATCACACGTATCATATGAAAGTCTGTATCTCAAAACCATTAACGTTAAGAAGCCTTAGATTAACAGATAGAAAACATAAAGTTAGAATTAGGTAGACTGCGCGATATGTTCAAGACCAATGGTTATCCTCTTCATTTAATAGATGCAACAATGATGGATGTCGTGAAAAATTTAATCCTAGTTTGAGGTACATAAAAGCGGATTAGAGGAAGGAAGAGCTTAAGGTCATGGTATTAACGGACTTTATACTAAGTAGGAAATGGAAATCATTAGCTATGAAATACAATATAAGAACCGTTTTAAAACAGTCCCTTAAACTAGGCACTGTACTCCCTAACCAAAAAGAAAAGAGTGAACCCTTAGAAACTTTAGGAGTGTATGAGATCCCTTGCAATGATTGTAGTCTCAAGTATGCTGGTGAGACTAGCGCTCAAACAAAGTAAGAAGATGTGAACATAAATCTGCGTGTAATTATGGACATATTGCTAAATCTGATCTTGCACGTCAAGTAGTGGAGACTGGACATACTATCAACTGGGATGAATGCAAATGCATAGTAATATGTAGTCGTAATAAGGTGAAGCAATTGATTAGAGAATCTTTTGAAATTAAATCTAGAGATAATATTATGAATGAAACAGCTGTTGAAAAATCGTTAGATTCGATTTTGAATATCGCATTAGCTAATGGCAGGAAAATGCGATTGCACGAATTATAAACTGAAGCTAGCTCCAGTAATAGATTAAGAGCATCGAATTAAGATTGACTTAGTAGTGGGCTTATTATTCAAGTAATTAATAATCAATTATTAAGAATAGTCTTTCTAAATTTCATCTCTAACTACTCGTTTCATTTTAAAACTCTTAATGATTTGAACACTCATTTTTGTGTCTTGCACCCCCACCCTACCTATTGAGATCATTCTAATAATACAGCATTTCAAATGTTTGGAAGTAATAATTAGTCTGACGCGTACAAAAAGTAAATTAATGTCTATTGACTGCAGTTTAATTTAGATGTACGTACGTGTATCAATTATATATAACTGATTTTTTAGTAATGTATACACATACACATGCACTTGGGCCTATTTAATGGTATGACAATAACTGTTATTAAAAAGTCTACCATGAGTACAACCTGAGTGGTTTTGATTGCAATTTAACACGTGCATTGGGATTTCGGACTTGTAGTTTCATCAAACATGACATGTTTTTGTGACGAGTGTTTCGGAATTATTGGTCTCTCCCACCAACAAATGTGAAAGCAAACTCAATTACGTCATTTCACATGGAGTGTATCAAACGAATAGGTAATGAGTGCAAATGGTAAATTAGTATTCAGCCACTCTAGTCTCACTTAGATGAAAATAACAGTTAGGTAAATGGACACACACAAATATGTGACACGAGAATATCTAGTGGAAGATCAGACTGAAGTATAAATAATATGGATAGAGGAAATAACGCGCTTGCTTCATTAGTTCCATTAGTTAAGCTTGTGAAGATGGGCCAACTGAAGAAGGTTACCGATAAAGGTAGCCGAAATATCTCACAGAAAGAAAACTACTGGAACAATAAAAGCTGCGTTAGTCAAAACGCAGATCATGTAATTTAAATTAACCCAGTTTCGCAAAAACAGCTTTCATTTGAGATACTATGGAGATTTGATGGAAAAATAATCCGGGCAATACAGGTAAGGGATTTAAAAAAGCCAAATGACGAAAAGCATAGAATTCTGGATCTACGAGATTCCAGATTTAGTAGAAACATTAGAACATTAGCAACGAAATACAACATAAGAACACCATTAAGACGATCATTTATTATAGGCAATTAGCTACCAAAAAATAAAGAAAAAATAGGACCCCTCAACACATCGTGAGTTTCTGAGATACCTTGTAAAGATTGCAAACTCAGATATATATATATGTGAAACCGTGCCCAATAAAGATATGTAGAGTGGAACATTATACGGCATGCAAATATTAACATAGTCATATATCAGATCTAGCGAAGCACTCAATGGAGACAATTCATCAGTTGAACTGGGATGGCTGCAAATGGATTTCACTATGTAACCGAAATAGTTTAATCAGGTTGACTAGGGAATCAATTGAAATAAAATCATAAATGAACATCAAGAATGTAACATCTGTAGAAAACTCATTAGGCCCCAAATTTAATGAATTCTTTTCGATTGACAGGAAACGTGGATTAGGAGAATCAGATTTAACAATAAATTCGACTAAGGTAACGTGACTACGAATTTCAGATAGTAAACGAAACAATTTAAATGGAGATTTATAAAGTTATATAGAATATGGAATTAGAACGGTATATTTTGGGTGATATACTATAATTGTAGTGAATCGAGTGCACAGGGGGAAACTTATATACTTATATGTTGATTTAGATATACATATTATATACGGTTCGTACACGTATATATATATATATATATATATATATATATATATATATATTATATATATGCGCAGTTTATAAGGTTGGAAGACGTGTTTATGTATAGATATCTCTGTATTAATATAAAATGTGAGTATAAGTAAGTATATATATATATATATATATATATATATATATATATATATATATATATATATATATATATATAGATATATATATATGTAATTTTGATAGCAAGTACTCTGGGGTGAAGTATGACTGCTTGAAGTTCAAAGAACCTACCTTTTTGCTTGTAGGTATATATATATATATATATATATATATATATATATCGTATACAAGTTTATCATTATATATATATATATATATATATATATATATATATATATATATATATATATGTTCATTGCCTTCGAAATAGGAATCAAGAAATATAATAAAGAAGTATATATATATATATATAATATTTACACAGAGATGAATATCATTCATTTTAATTATTTAAAACATGCGCATTAGATTAGTATACTTTATTCATTGAGCAAATCTCATTGGTGCTTATTTGATATGTGTATTATATATCGTCTGTACACACACACACATATATATATATATATATATATATGTGGATTGATATATAGATTTTTATGTAAGATGTGGGAGGAACTCACATGGTTATCTATATATATATAAGGTAGAGTGTGTAGACGTATATATGAATGGATATTTTTATATAGACTTTGGGTAGAAATTAATATAAATAAGTAAATAATAAATAAATATATATACTTTTTGCTGATGTACTATGTATTGTATGAGCATACTTTGTCGCTTATATGTATATTTTTTATATACATGGATATGTTTATGGTTTGGACACAGATATTTAAGTGGAAAATTAAATTTATGCGGTATATGAGTATAAATCAATGGGTATTTTGCTGATATATCATTCGTTATTGTAGGCTCTATAGTCGGTCTTGTCAAACGTTAGAGTAATACTATATTCTTTCAAGAGATCTACTAACCTCACTCTCTTTATAACCTATTGCACAGAGGACGAGTTTGGGTAAGCCGCGAATAGAGGATCTCTGCAATATAAATAAGATAAAAATTTTGTTGATCCTTCTACGCACTTGGAAAAGTAATTTTAAAAACTCAAGACACCGTGGATAGACGTGTATGTCAATTTATATTGTTTTCTTATACTTATTGTATAAAATCCAATTAAACCAAGAGTAAACATATATGTGTGTATAGGTAGTTGTGTGTATGTATGTGTGGATGTGTGCGTATTTTTGAGTATACATGTGAGTATATGAGAATAGTTATTAAGACCTAAATTTTTGGCGGCAGACACATACTTTATGAAGTAAAATAAATATAATGATATTTTACTTGAATGATGATATTGCGTTTTTCTGTGAGTATGTTGCCAAAAATGAATATTGGTCTGAAAATGAGGTACCGAAAATCTGGAAAATATTCAGAAAGAATTGATTCAAATATAATTACAGGAAACTAAATATGAACGGTCGAAGAATGACGGGACCAGTTAGAACCCATCAATCAAGTTTAAAGACAATCTGTGCATCTGGATATGTAAAGGAATCAAGATTTTACCGACATACGAATGCTTTCAATTGTCACGCAATAGTCAACTGTGCAATAAAATTTAACATCCAATGATTTTTAACGTTAAATTTGTCTAACATTTCAAGAAATTATAAATGATCTTGCAAACTATTTTCAAATGAGAGAATTCTCACCCTCTTCAATGAGTTGGCCAACTGTTAGGCCAAATTAAGCGTTCGCTTATTTTTCATTGATTTTGTCTAAATGGAATACCATTTTTGTGTGCTTTTGATAAATCCTACAATCTACATGTTTGTGTACCAACTGTCTTCTACTGTATGTGTTCGGTATGAGTGACCCTTCCATTTTGTATAAAATTGGTTAACTTCGTCGAAACAACCTTCTCGATGTTTCTGTTGCATCAAACTTTGTGCCAATTTGAAACTGTCGGAAGGAAATAAAGTCACCCATCCTAGAAACATAATAATTACGACTAAGACAGACCCTCTGTCTGGCAAATTAATAGCACTGTCACGATCTTTGGACATTTCTCAGAAAGCCTCCTTAGGTGTTTTTCCAAACAGAAATTGTTTTTGACTAATTGATGTTTATATTGAAAGCAGATATATACACATGTTAGTTTTAACCATCGTTGGCAGTCATAATTAGTTTCCGTTATATCAGATAATTGATTGAAGAATGATTCAACCTCGACTTTAGTTACTATGTGATCTCTATTGCCTAGAATGCAAAACTCATTTCCACCAGTGAACAACTCATTTTGTAAAGATGACTATTTCTTCTAAAAAGTGAATGCCTCAAAATTTCATTAGTTGCTTGACTAGTTTTAAGAACCACACTGTGAAAGTTTTTATAAACTTAAAGAAAGTCATTCAAAAAATCAGATAGATCGTTCAATATTGGTCAAATATTATTTAATTTTGTTTCAGACATTTCTGAACAGAAAGTTCCAGGCGATGAAGGTTTTCTCTGTTATAATTTAAACTTAAATGAAATAACGTTAGGAATTTTGATAAGTGCAGTCATTTCTGCGCGAACACGTTGACTTCATTTCCTTCGCTAATTAAGATTTTATCAAATTAACCGAAAATACAGATAGGATACATAGTCATGATATGCAAGAGCCAAATTAATTTCCTAAATGAAATTTAAAAAAAAAACATTCATAATTTTACATTTAGTGGTTTGTTCCATCATATCAGGTGATTTACTGTAGTAACAGAGCACAATAATAAGTTATGTTTAAATAGAAATAACTAGTCTACAGAAAAAGTACACAAACTGTATATCAGTCCAGAATGTTCAAAAAGAATAAAGATAACAAATGAAAATTTCCATGGAGCTTTCTATGCTCAATGGTAATTCAAGTGCACGAACAAATTGTTTTGGTTTGCGCATTTGTGGGCATCATCGATTTATTGTAATAGCCTCGAGAGAAAAAAAACAATTTGGTTGTGCACTGGCCTTTTCATGGAGCTTTCCAAGCCCCATACGAAATTCTGCTTATTAAATCTTTGCACTTCTTACATTCTGGACTGATAATTTTCGGTGTATTTTGTATATAGGGTTCTTTATTACGTTGAAATAATATTAATACTTGGTTTCTATTTCTTCACTTAATCAGTTGATAAGATGGAACAAAAGCGTTATTGTACAATTATGAACGTGCTTTTTAAGTTCATATTGGGGACTAAACTTTTCATTTGTATTTGAAAATTAACTACCCTACTAGCATTGCCGTTAAATAAGATACCATTTTAAAAGAATTGCACCATTCATTCGCACACTTGATTTAAACATCAAAATAACAATCGTTGCCACGCATTTTGGCCTTTCATGTTCTTCAATTAAGTAATATGGCAAACTAACTAGCAAAGATAAACCACATATTTATAAAATGCCGCTTTGAGTTATGATAGTCTCACGTCGTTTATATTCGCATAGATTGTCTTTGCACATCATCTTTTCAGTCGCAAACATAAAAAACTGTAACAGCTTTATCGAAACGTATACAATCTACATGCTTCGTCACTTACTGATTGCGGTGAAAAAAATAAGATGTTTACTAAATTTTGGATCAAGATTTGCAGAACTATTTAGAAATAATCACTTATCCGTGGCGAAATATAATACAAAATTATACCAACTTACAAAAAATAACAAATAATGAATTCTTTGCAATTGTTGCACTTCCTTATGAGTTTGTTTTTGTGCTCATCTTTATGCAATTAATTGTTTAAACGTTAGAAAAGCACACTCATTTAATAAATGAAAGTAAATTAGCTTGTTAGATCTTGCCAGAACATTTCGATGCCACTTTACTGCATAAAAATGTAAATCACCGGTAGAGTACACATAATTTTCTAAATGACTGAATGGAAGATTGTTGAGATTAAATTATAAATATCAAATTCGTAAATTGTTTGCGCTTTTCAGTGGCGAGTTACACAATGCGTCTAAGTTAATTGATTTTTAATTATGTGGCAACTGGGCATTCGCTTAATATCAACCGTTTTGCCAACATAGACTTTGTAAATTATTTGATTGGCGAAACTTTGCGTATCTGTTTCTCGTTTAGACGTTTTTGCATGTTGGTTTATGTTTGTCAGGGCTCGTCCGTATGTGTGTGTGTGTGTTTTAGTGAGTATTGTGCCGATTTTGTCAGTTACAAATTCCGTTGTTTAAAAGCTTTTGTTCTTAGGTGCGCAGTTCGATCATTGCATTTAACGTATCTTAGATTTTTTCGTGTGAGTGGAAGCCTTCTGGGTGAGCGGAAGGTATCAGAACCCGGCCACCATGAAGCCGTACACAACGGTTACTTGGAAAGGATGGTTCATTGGATTATTACCGATCTGGGTGGGCAAATCTACCATACACGGAAGAAAATCGTAGATACGTTTAAAGTCAATTGTTTATCGTACCTTTGCGGCACATTTGGTGTTGTCTATTCTTTTGGCTATATTAATTAAGTACTGTTTGTTGCGGAGAACTAATATATATATGCAAGTATGTATTAGGTGTTGCGAACCTAGTAACAAATTAGGTCAGTTGTGACTATAAACACAAACCAAGGACAGCATGAACGGAAAGTATAATCTCATGCACATTCTTTTCGTGCTTACTGGAGATGCATCAGTAGGAGCCGGTAGTACGCCCTTTAACCACTATATATTTGGTCGAAGAATGTGGAATAGTAGGACGGTACAATCTCCCAAACGAATGTGTAAACCTGCAATAGTGAAGCTAACATCATATAAAGTCTAAGACAATGCGACTTCAACGCTAACTCACACTATATATAATATATATATATATATATATATATATATATATATATATATATACTGAGTTCTAAAGGATACTAACACTCTGGCTATTGTGTTAGTAACCGATACCAACATTATTGTACCGAAAATGTAAATGGTATTAACACTATGGTTTCCGAGTCAGTAGATGATACCACCCGTTTGGATATCAATTTATGCTACAGTTCACTCAAATTGAGAATTACAACAATTTATGAACACCTGACTCGGAAACTACAGTGTTAGTACCATGTACCTATCGTCCTATTATCCCACATTCTTCACCCAAATATATAGTGGCTATATTAATTATTTGTCACCCTATTGTTGCTAATGCTACATTTGCTGATGTCTGCAAAAATAGGATTATTTGTGCTTGATGAATATAAGTGGTGGTTCTGTTTATTATAGCTTAAAAAATGATCCAGCCAGATAACTTAGCTAACCAAGTCAGTAGGATATATTCTGAGCACAAGTTCAAGGAAGATTTAGCGCATTTGACGAAGAACTTGCAAATTAGCAACTATTCTGCTAAATTAATTTACGTTAAAATAAAGCCTCACGCGTTTCATTTAACAGAAAATTCTGTCTGACCCTACCATTCCTAGGAAATCTTTCACTGTCAATAATAACTAAAGGCAGCAACGAATCGCAAAGACAAAATTTTAAAATTATTTGAATCAAGCCTGCGAACTTGATATAAACACTTGTCTCATTATGAACATACATTTGCCAGTATAAACTAAGCTTTTTATAGTGTAGAAATGGCAATTCATCCAGTAAACTGGTTTGGTCCTTATAGGGATCTCATAATGTACTGTCCATTATTTGTTGCTGATGATTTTCAATAAGGATGAAACCGGTCTACTGGATGAATTGCCTTTTATACATTATACAATGCTTAGTTTATACTGACAAATATATGTACATAATGTGACAAGTGTTTATTTCAAGTTCGCGACTTTGACTTAAATAATTTTTATTTCCGCCCGCACAACCAATATTCATTAACTTATATAAACTTTTAAAATGTTAAATTAAACACTTTAAATAGCACACAACAAATAATGCCTTAGAACGTTAGAAATCAGCTTCTTTCTTCCTCTAAATCTCCTATTGCGCGCAATTTCCAATGTGCTTGTGGCAAAATACACATAAGGAAAACCAAGAAGCAGATAATCAATGGAATCCCTCAGTATATGCTCCAAAATTGGATCCGGAGGGGAGCAGACATCCACAAATAGGCAATTACGGATACTATGATCGAAGCAGGGCCTAAACTAAGCACAATGGACTTCGTCATTTTTCAAAAAGTGAATTTGAAAGTATTCTTGAATAATTTTGAAGTATTGTATATTAAATCAAAAATAAACTTTCTGAACGTTTACATATTTCAGCGACACAACACTTTATTTGAGGGACGAAAAATATATAGAGGCAACATGTGAAGTCTTCAAGAACAACAAATTCTATTTAAACAGACATCAACAACTACAATATTAGCAAAGACGTTGCGAAAAGCAAATTTAAATAAACAAAAGAACAGCCAACTAACATGTGTGTCACGAAGCAAGGAAGGATTATGGACTTGGCAGTGAACAGAGGCTAAAACAGTCTCGATAAACACACACAGTAGAACAGTGGCAAACTAAAATAAACGAACAAGCAAGATCGATTCTTTAAATCAAGTTTGCGAGCTTCAAGTAAACACCAATCCCATTTTATTTAACCAGTCGTCGAACAACATAGCAAAACTACCACCAGCCGCAACGCACTTTTGTATTTAACCAGTTATGTTGTTCGACGACTGGTTAAATACAATGGGATTGGTGTTTACTTGAAGCTCGCAAACTTGATTTAAATAATTGTCACCACCAACCGCGTAATCAATTATTGTTAAAGCAAGATCCATTACACTAAACAAATTTGTACATGCTCCCGAAACAGATGGTACGCTAGGTTTAGATGGATACTTAGATGACATTAAACTAATGGCCAGATATCAGACGACAATAACTCATGTAACATAGAGAGGCATACAAAAAATCATCAGAACATATGACTTATATAGTACAAACGCAATAAATTTCATTTATTCATTTAGAAAACGTCGCAAACTGAATATGTAATCTATGTGATTTAATAGTTAGGCGTAATCGGAATATTTGAGCAATTCCGTCACACATACTGACGCGTTTTGACATTTCATGGTCATCATCACAGCACGACGGCAACCTGACTATCGAGGACGATATCACAATGAATATATATATATATATATATATATATATATATATATATATATAATATATATATATATATATATATATATATTCTGTACCCTTCCTGTGGGCAAAAACAAAGACATTTTATCAGATATAAGAAATATTTCTTTTGCATTGTCTTCTCAAATATCTACTATGAACATATCTTTATATACAAATTGGAAAACAAAACAAGATAGAAATATGTGAACATAGAGAGAGTGTGAAAAACAGAAACCAATAAACTTGCGTGCGTCACATCCAGTTCAAGCTCAATGCTTGTACGTGCTAATTCTGCTTACATAAATCCGGCTGCCATTTGTTTATCCATAAGGCTTCGTATGTGGCTAGCTCACTTTTTTGCATTTAGTAATTACTTTGAATGCTACGTCTGGAGAACATACGTGCGATGTTTCGATGATGTGTTGCGCAGTAGCAAACGTGTATTCACCATTTCATTTAAAACAGGCATTTAAGTTGCAATGATCTCTCATTCGAGTAATTAACCGTCTGGTCGATCGGCCTACGTAAGTTGATCGACAACCTGCGCATGTATATTGGTAAATAATATTTGATATCGACATTAACGGTGGTTTCTCTTTGATTGCTGGTAAAGGCAAGTGTGTTACCATAAATAACACTCGTAGTTTAGGTGCACTAAATGTGCGAGTTAATGCTGCTTCAGTTCTGCACAGTATTTGCATTACAGCATTTTTGTGCCATTTCGTTATGAATTATAAACAGTTCGTGGTTGCTTTTCAAGAATTGACAGGTTGGTTAGTCAAGATTCTAATGAAAATGAATATAACAAAGCAATTAACGATTTAATGTCTAATGGCTATCCCAGACAATTAATTGAATCAATTATTAAAAGGGGAATTAAACAGAAACACACGTATTATGGGCCAGAAAAGAAAACAGTCTACCTAAACATCCCATTTAAGGGGGATGCAGTTTCCCATATGGCACAAAAGAAAGTTGAAGCAGCATTAACTCGCACATTTAATTCAGCCAAACTACGAGTGTTATTAAGGGTAACACACTTGCCTTTACCAGCAATCAAAGAGAAACAGCCGTTAATGTCGATATCAAATATTATTTACCAATATACATCCGCAAGTTGTCGATCAACTTACGTAGGCCGATCGACCAGACGGTGAATTACTCGAATGAGAGATCATTGCAACTTAAACGCCTGTTTTAAATCAAATGTTGAATACACGTCTGCTATTGCGCAACACATCATCGAAACATCGCACGTATGTTCTCCAGACGTAGCATTCAAAGTAATTACTAAATGCAAAAACAAAAGGGAGCTAACCACATACGAAGCCTTATGAATAAACAAATGGCAGCGGGATTTATGTAAGCAGAAGAAGCACGTACAGCATTGAGCGTGACCTGGATGTGACGCACGCAATTTGATTGGTTTCTGTTTTTCACACTCTCTCTATGTTCACATATTTCTATCTTGTTTTGTTTTCCAATTTGTATATAAATATATGTTCATTAGAAGATATTTGAGAAGACAATGCGAAAGAAATATTTCTTATATCTGATAAAATTTCTCTTTGTTTTTGCCCACAGGAAGGGTACAATGAATATATTTATATATATATATATATATATATATATATATATATATATATATATATATATATTACATAGTATATTCTAAATAGGAAAGCAACCATTAATAACAAAGTGGATGATGGCCATTTATTTAAAGATTACTCAACTTCGCTCTACAATCTTTCATTTATATACATTCTTGGTTTTTATTTGATTATGCGGGTGGCAACAATTCTGACTCGGTTTTACTGCTATTTCTTTTTTTGGCTGATTGGTAAGTGTGTATGCGTTTGTGTCTGTGTGTGTGTCTGTTTGCATGTAAAGGTCATTCTCGCTGTATTCCATATATATATATATATGTATATATATATATACATATATATATATACATATATATATATATATATATATATATATATATATATGGAAAGCAAAATTAGATATACGGCTATCACACCAATTCATTTCCCATAAACTGTGCTTGACTGGAAATGTCAACTGCACAATTTATATGCAGTTACGAATACTAATTTTTTGCAGCTTTCGCCGCATACACATATGCAACACAATTAAACAATCATTGACTGCGGGAGTGGTGATATTATTTAATTAAACCATGTATGACAGCTTGATATAAACACTAATACCAATGTATTTAACTAATCGCAAGACAGCAAAATTGATTTAATTAATTATAATAACCACTCGCGTAATCAATGATTGCTTAATCATATTTCATATGTATATTTGGCGAAAGCTGCAAAAAATTATTTTCGTGACTGCATAGATATGGTACAGCCGACATTTCCAGTCCAGCGCAATATATGCGAAATTACTAGGTGTGAGAGCGCATATCAAATTTTGTTTTACATATATATATGCAGTGCGGTTCGATCCTGTTTGTTCAATTTTCCGAAGGATAAACAAACCAAAAAATTAGGTGCAACTTGTACAGATGTACAACAAGATTGATCAAGAAGAACTAATTAACAAATTCTTGGTCCAAACCTACAGAGAAACAACCCAAACCGGACCAATACAACAGTTAACATTGGGGGGCTGCATCTATAATCTGTCGTCTAATAACTCAGTGACATAAAGCAAATCGAACAATATAATTAAATTAAAAACCGGTGGTTTTATAATTATAGAATTATACTATAGGTTCCAGAGCGGTTGCCGAAGGCAATTACAGTAAATCTCATTCCTGCATAATACTAGGCAAAATGTATCCATCCGCAATTATCAGAGAGTCCAAGCAAATGTATTAGATGACAGCGGTTGGAGGAAAACTAACTATCACAAAATTGGTCAAAGTGGCCGTCTTGAAACGAATTGGCTTTCAACAATACTGGATGGACTCTTCCGAAGTACAAATAAGGATATTCTCGAAACCGTATGATTTATTTCGCAAAACGAACAACCCTGTCATCGAATGAGTGTCAGTTACGCGGTATCTTTTACCGAGTTATAGTCTTAAAGAGTAAAGCAAAAATTTCAGCAAAATAAAATTTTAACGAAGTGGAAACAATCGAATATTCTTATCAGTAGTCGAAGCAATCCCATTTTTTCATACAGACTGACAAAAGCATGGATATAGGCTAATGTGTTAAAGCAGAATATTTAATGTAGGCAGGCAATTGTTGCTAGGACGTCATTATTAGCTCATCGGAGCATCCTTCACAAAACTGAATCAAAAGCAACCGTGGAATCCTGATAACAATCAATGTGGGAAGCCGATTCCGGTAGTGTAAATCGAGTGTGATGCTGTTCAAGGCATTAGTTTGTTTCTGCAAATTCCAGTCGACATCCTATCTGAGTTGAACTTATTCACTTTTCTTACTCTTAACGAATTCTTCTGAGGATAATGGTAATAACACTCTTTGATGAAGCATTGAGTGGGCAGGTGCTGTCATATTTGACGGGAGTGCTCGTGTTCCTATTTTGTGGTTATCACCTTAACAGCAATGATCAACTAACATGAAACCGATTTATCCCTCTAAATCGAGACACAATTGCGAGTCGTTTTGAAATCATATTCCAAAAACTGGTTTAACTACGAGGACAAATTAACGATTCCTTGCATAGTTGAAACTTTAATAAGGGACACGTTTCTGCCACCTGATTTTAAGTAAGGCAACTATTTTTGTAAACGTACCTTGTATGTTTTAAAATAAACACTGTTAGATATATTTATAGTCAGTTAATGGCAGCCATAAATGATTAGAATCAAATATCATTCCTTTTATATAAGCGTGTAGTTGTTCATCTAAATAGTAGGATAAATGCTTCTATATGAAAAGACTAAAAAACACCCAAAAATTCTGTAGATAGAATGTGAATTGAATCAGTGTTTATGGCAATAAAGTTGATAACTTAATTTCGGAATGAGTTGTTTAATTTAAATTTCAAATAGATATATTCTGTCGAACATAAAATATCAATGGAGCGCTACTTAGCATCCAAGCCTTGTATCTAATAGCCAAATATTCAACCTGGTTAGCGATCATATTAATGTAATCGTGATTATGGAGAACTTACATCTATGCAATTATATAATAGATATTGCGTACCTAGTAATAAGTTATTTCCAATAGGACCGGAATTAATATACCAAATTTAGCATGAAAAAGGTATAATCACATGCGTACATGCGCTTCGTGGATGCCTGTGATTTAACACCAGAATATGGAACTACGCCCAAAAGCAACTATTTATTGGATTATGAAGTGTGGGGAATTGAAATGGTGAAATTTCCTACAAGTATGTGTATTGAAGCAGTAATAGAAACACAATTATATTAAACATTTAGCAAACCGACTTCAAAGCCAGCTAACTATTAAAAATAATTTGTAGCTATGTGGGCGAACCCTAGTAAAACACTGGATTGTTACCACCACCCGCGCAATCAATTACTGTTAAACTGGATAAAATGTTTTAAAAAATGCGCACTTTCGCATCTTTTTCACGTCAGTGCTTGAAATAAGTTACTGTCTAACTTTTATAAAGGAACTTATAAGTAGTGTTTCCAATAATCCGAAAAAAAGTAATTTAATAGAAATCAATGTAGTCTAAATATTAATTTGCGTATAAGATTGTGCGCACCTACTAACAAATTAGTATAAATGGGACCAGAAGGCAAAACCAAAGTCAGTATTAACAACAGATATAATCTCACGTGTACATTAGTTTTGTGCTTACTGGCGACACCGCAGTAGGAGCCGGTATTATGCCCTATGTCCAGTGTATATTAGGGAGAGGTATGTGGGACAATTGGACTTCACAATATCCTACACGTATTTGTACACCAGCAGTAGTAGAGCTAAATTCATATAAAGTATTCGGAAATGCAACTTCAAAGCCTACTCATTATGTGTGATATACACCGAGCCTGCAAAGGGTACCATCACTATGGTTACTGAATCGGTACTTGGCATCGTCACTTTGATTTCTGAGGCGGTAATATTAGCAACACAATGGATTTCAGGATATGTTAAATTTCACAAAAAATGAGAGTAAAAACTAATTCAGAACACCTGTTACTCAAGCAAATCTATACTCTCTGACTTTGATCGATACCATTTACAGGCTCGGTATATATTATCATATTATATAGAGAGTTGGCTTTGGAATTTTGATTTTCGAAGAATTTATATGAATTTAATTTCACTATTGCTAGTATAAACATTTTTATATGAGACTTTATTTTCCAGTTATCCAATATTCCTCACCCAAATATATAATGGGTATAAGGTGTAATCTCGGCTCCTACTGATGAGTCACCAGTAAGCAAGAACAAAATGTGCACATTTATTATAATCAAGGTTGCGAACTTAATATAAACACCTGACCCATTAATTACTTACATATGTCAGTAAAAACTACGAATTGTATAGTGTAGAAAAGGCAATTCATCCAGTAGACCGGTTTCGTCCTTATTGGGAGCTCATCACGTACTGGCCAGAATTTGCCGCGGAGTACGTGATGAGTTCTCAATAAGGATGAAACCGGTTTACCGGATGAATTGCCTTCTCTACACTATACAATTCTTAATTTATACTGACAAATGTATGTACTTAATGGCTCAGGTGTCTATATTAATTTCGCAACCGTGGTTATATTAAATATTGTCACCGTCCGCGCAATTCATATTCGTTTAATTATATAAAGGTGTACATAATATCATACTATTCGTTCATGTTGACTTTGGTTTACCATTCTAGTCATAATTGAATCAATTTGTTATTATGTGCGCAACACCTAATACACAATTGCATATATAATAGATCTCCGCAATAAGCAGTATCAAATTGGTCTATATATTATTTGCAATAAAACACTTTCGTGCCATTTAATTATAAGTAACCAACCAATATTAGTCTTGGTAATACACGTCCCTATTAGTTTACTTTTTAGAAAAATTGTACTAATTAATCTTAGTATTATGTAAATTCTAATGTCTACCAAGAGCAACATACTCAGATAAATGGAAAGAAAAATTCAAAACTTTCTCACAATATCCATAAAGAAACCTAAGAATTCTAGTAATATTAAGCCAATTAAAATCATTTAAAAATAAGTTTTTCTAAACAACGGCTAAAAAATCTGGGCTATCACAAGATATTAGGAGCTTCCTATTGACGAAACAACAGCCTTCCCGGGCCTAATTTGTCCTAAAATATTTCCGTTTTCCTTATTTTAGTGCTATGTATTCTAAATATTGCATTACTCCTTTCCGAGAATCTGCATCGATCTACACCTCATAACAAAAATGTCAAAATTTTATACAGAAAATGGTAACTCTAAATCGGATTCATTTATACTCTTAGCCGACTGTTATAATAACCATTACCATTTATTTAACAGATAGGCGCGTGTCACGTATGCGTACACGTCTCTCAATTATAATCGCATAAATAATACAATTTAATGCACATGTACATCCATATAGGAAACCTTAGTCAACGCATAATAATATTTCTATACATGCGTCAGAATTGAATGTTAGGAAAAAAATATTTATTTATTTCCTTAAGATTGGAAATCAAGTAATCAATATCGTAGTTAATAAAGGCATAATCAGTTCGAATTTGATTAGAGATTTCTAGGCTATTTTGGAAAACTGCCACTCCCAGCAGATGGCAACAAAAAATACAATCTTAAATTTTAAAATGGCCTATTCTAATACCAGTTTTAAGTCAGAGCACGAAAAAATGATTGACTACATCTCCTGGATGTAAAACTAAAGTGCAATTATTCTGCTACTTTAAAAAGAACCAAATAATGCAATTGACATGTTTTGCAATGTTTGGTTTATCCAAATTTTGAGACAATTTGACACATATTAGAAACGGACTAGAGCTGTTCTTTGCAATTGACATTAAATCTTAAGACAGATCAAGTTGAACTACTTAACCGTGGTTTAAATATGGCTATTCCTAATGAAAGATCGGTTAGAAATGAATTAATTACTGAGGCTGTGAAAAAGGCACAAATTCTTTCGGATAAGGATTGGGTGAAATTTGAATTAGACGTTTCCTCAATGGTTTTAACACATCAAGAGGATAATGTGAAGCCTAACTATGAAATTAAACTTCTCAGAAAGGATTTAGTATAAAAAAATGTCATATGTCTAAAGGCGGATAAATAGGAGCTACAGTTCTGGTGATTCAATCCGATTATAACAATAAAATGATAGAACAGTTAAGTAATGCTGAAGTATACACTAAATTACCAAAAAGACCCTACTGATAAGTTACAAGGACAAGTAAAATTATTAATCAATAATATGATTGCTAATGAGGAATTGGATTCGACGCATGGTAACACTCTCATTCAAAGAGATGCAGTTGCACCCAGAGTTTATGGTTTAGTTAAAGTGCATAAGCCGGGTAATCCTTTAAGAATTATAGTGAATGTACAAAACTCCTCAACATATAAAATTTCAAAATTTTTGTGCCATATAATAAGAAAATATTCCTATTTCTTAGAACATACCTTGCTAAACTCTTATCATTTGGTTCAAATTGTTGATAAATGCGTACTAGATGAAAAGGATAGATTAGTAAGCTTAGATGGAGTATCAATGTGTACGAATATACCGTTACCTGATGCTCTGGGTTGTTTTAGACGTTTTCTAGTTGATCACCCCATAATATTTGAAGGAAGGAAAATGACGATAGGATACCTCATGGAGATGATGTGTATTTGTATGATCTCCACTTATTTCAAATTTCGGAAGGAATTTAAAAAACAAATTCGAAGCGTTCCAATGGGACAACATTTGTCGGTCCCAATAACTAATATCTTTATTCATTATTGGGAAAAAAATAAAATCTGTTGGATAAGACTCCACTGAAACGAAAATTGTACCTACGTTTCTTGGATGACATATTAATGATCTGGAACCATGGTGATAATGAAATGGTAAATTTCTTAAATTTAGCTAATCGAATGAGCGAACTCAAATTTACATTAGAAAGGGACTCATCAGGTGAACTACCATTTTTGGATGTTAAATTAATTAGAAATTGTCAGAAATTGGGAAGAGATATTTATAGGAAAGATACTTATTCAGGAATCCTTCTTAATTTCAAGTCCAATCATCCATATCGTATGAAAGTCGTTATCTTAAAGTCATTAAAATTAAGAAGTCTTAAATTAACAGATATAAGGCATAGGAAGTTAGAATTATGTAGAATACGCAATATATTCCAGACTAATGTTTACCCTCTTCATTTAATTGATTCAACAATGATGGACGTCATGAAAATATTTAAATCCTAGTTTGAAAATTTTAGCAGCAGATGGAGGAAGGATGAGCGGAGAGGGTCATTGCTGTTCTAGACTCTACTATTATTAGAAAGTGAAAATATTTAGCTTTAAAATACAATCAAGATGATTTCAAAACAATCTACACCAGCACTATATTCCCTAACCAAGCAAGAATTCGACCCTTGACATCAGATTATGGATCCTTTAATGCATTTTAGTCTCAGTATGTTGGTGAATAACAATCAAGTGAAGATGAACACAAACTACATGTAGCTGGATATGTTGCTAAAATCCAGTCACGCAAATCATACGGTGGAGACTGGGCATATCAAATGGGACGAATGTAAACGCATAGCATTATGTGAGTCATAATAGGTGACGAGATCAGTCAGAGAATCTATCGAAATTAAATCTTAGAAACCATCTTCTGAATGAAACAGCTGTTAAAAATCATTGGTCAATTGAAATCTGCGCTAATAATGGCAGGAAAGAGCGATGCTTGAATTAGTATGAAAGCATAGTGAATCCAGAACATCAGTTGTTTAATATGATGACTTTATTGATAATGAATAATCAACATTATTGAATATAGTCTAAAATTCTCATCTATAACTATAATTTAGTTTTAAACTCGATGCGTTTAAACTCAATTTTGTGTACTGCACACTCATCTACCACCTATAGATTATTATGACATTTAATATTTATGAAGTATTAATTTGTCCCAGTGCATTTAGGTATTAATGTTTAACATTACAGTTTCTTAGAGTAACTTACTTATTAACATTGGTCATTTATATTTTTAACAAAGTTTTTTTAGTTATGTATACACATACACATGCACATGCGTGGCGTGCGCCTATTTAATGGTATGCCAATAACTGTTATTAACTTGTCTATCTTGAGTGCAACCCTAGTGGTTTGAATTGAAATTTAACATGTGCATTGGTCTTTCGGACTTCTATTTTTGTTTTTCACTCATGGCATGTTTTTATGACAAGATTTTCTGAATTATTGGTCTCCCCCCACCTGAAAGTGAGGCCATCTCAGTTACGTCATTTTACATTGAGTGTGTAAAAAAACGAATAGTTAACGCATGCAACTGTTAAAATTATTATTCAGCCATTCTGGTCTCAATTAGTTAGATGAAAACAACAGTTATGAAAATGCATACACACACACATGTGACACGCGAATATCTAATGAAAGGTCAATCTGAAGTATAAATATTATGGCTAGATGTAATAACACGCTTGCTTCATTAGTTTCGTTTGTTAAACTTGTGATGTAAATTGCAACCGATGAAGGCTATCGATAAGTTTAGCCGAAATATATTAGCAAAAGAAAACTACTGGAACAATGAACGCTACGTTAGTCAAAACGTAGATCAGGTAACTGACGAACTAGTTAGACTGAAAATGAAAGCTACAGAGGGTTTAAAACTATTAAAGATGATTTTAATTGAAATGGCTAACGTGAACCAAGAAATAAGTTAATTACAATAGTCAAAGTTGCGGTCTTGATATGAACACCTGACCCATTATATACATACATATTTCAGTATAAGATAAGAATTGTATTGTGTAGAACAGGAAATCCATCCAGTAGACCGGTTTCGTCCTTATTCGGAGCTCATCACGTACTGGCAGAAATTTGCCGCGGCAGGGTGACTCAGTGGTTGGAGTAGCAGATTCCGAACGAGATGTGCCAAGGTTCGAGCCCTGCCCGCGGTAAATTCTGGTCCGTATGTCATGAGTTTCCAATAAGGATGAAACCGGTCTACTGGATGAATTGCCTTTACTACACTATACAATTCTTAGTTTATACTGATATATGTAATTAATTAATAGGTCAGGAGTTTATAACAACATTGATTGTAGTATTTATGCAAATGTTAAAGCTGTTTAGCGTGCTAAGTTGGCCGCACAAGCCTACTACTAGGGAAACGATTTCAAGAGCTCGGTGGACTATATCCAGCCGGCCTGAAAAAGTATGGATCCGCAATAGTTGATCGCATTGTATACAAAAAACACACTCCAAATCAGACAGATTTCTCGGTCTTATTATAGGCAACAAAAGCTGAAAAATTACGCACTGCATAAACAGTTGTACACAAAATAATTAATCATCAGGTAAATTAAAAAAAGAAGTTTGTACATGGTTTGAATATAAATTGATCAACGATTTGTGTGCGCGCGCGCTGGTTTATGAGTGTCATAGCATGTACGTTTTCCGTTTCCTATTTGTTGTTTTATAATGTAATTGCTTAATCCGACCTTATCCGGCTTGCTTTCCAAAATATTATTGTATGCAGTACTTGATATTAAAGCTGAATTGAGTTCTAGCGGAAAGAAAACAGCCAATTCATCTGGGTTTTTTTAAACCTGCATTCCAATAAATGTTTGCCTTCATACATGATTTATTTCTCAATTAAAAGTATAACGATTACGCAAAGAGAAAGCTGTCAAAATCGGCAATAAGAAATGTAGGGCTGTAATCAACCGATTAACAAATTGAAACGCAATATAAATTTTTATTTTTTTCAAATTATCAGTTTAGAGTCTGTTCTGCTTCGAGAAATTAAACAAATACGCTTATATGTCGATGCTTGAGAAAGCACACTAAAGGAATATTTCTCATGATAATCAAAATATATTTTCGTCTATGCCCATGGAAAAATTACCAGAGTTAGAAAATATGAAATGAAAAATCTGCGTTCTACTAACTGAAGTTGTAAAAAAGGTGTCCTCTCTAAATCTGCACGTAAACCTATCACACTTTCTATTGAATGATACATACCTTTCAAGTTAAAAAAAATCTCTAATTTATATCACATTAACAACGAAATTCAAGTATACAACGGCCATACACCAATACACTCTCCTACTCTCAATATCAAACTAAACGTGCACACAGAAAAAAAGAAAGAAGAACCACACCTTTGAAGTAATACGCAAAGTAATATGAGCGTATTTCTGCTATGAATCATTGAAATGTAATATTCATCCATTTATGCATGTTGTTATTTTGAAATAGTCAGCTAGTTTTAGTAAATGGATGTTAGCACATATTTTGGTCCATTTATGTATTTACAGGGCTTCACAAGGTAAGTAAAGCAGTGTTACTTCAATAACGGATTTTATGGTGAGATGAACTTGAGTTATGATTTAGGATATAGAATAAGTAGATGATGTGTTTTATTGGATTAAAATGTCCTCTGTTTAAGAGATTTTATTAAAGTTATCTCTTGTTAAAAAATGTCTAAGTTATGCTTGCGTAAAGTTAACATAATTTACATAATTTGTGAAAGATTATTTCCCGTTTCATTGTTCAAGCATAGTATAGAATTCGTCTACAAATTAAATGTACGGCTCTGACTGCCGTATGATATAAGTAACATCAGTCTGAACCTTAAAAGAGGAACATTTTTAATGCAGGATATTTTTGGTATTAAATAGGATGAATTTTCTTCTTCACAATATGCTATACAACAATCTTGCTAACCCACAGAACATGATTTGCTAAGGAGTATAATGTAACCCAGATGAGGTGTTTGAACAACATCACATTTTTTAGTAATGCCAAAACTTATTTTCATATTAATAAAGAAATTCCTAACCTAAATTAACATCAAGTGACTTTTGATATCAAAGCGTAAATCATAATTTAAATGATGACCATAAGATACCTCCTTTTGTCTTAATACGCATAGTTACTAATTTATAACTTCCTAATGCCAAACTCGAAGTACAAAATTTCTGCTAGAGTTCTTCATCAGTGTACTATATTTAAGACTATTTTAAAGCCACGAAGAACCGAGCATAGACGATTTTCTTAATTGAAGCTTATTATTCCTAGTGCAAGCTAAAAATGTATGAAATATCTAATTAGAGCGAAATTGATAAATAAAGAGACCTAGTTTAACATAACGAATTGTCCACTCAAAATTTAAATCTTAACATTTGTCATCTTTTTAATAATCATACGCGATAATTATTAAATTATTACACAAAATTATGACATGCCATTATATTTAATCCTTGATTTTACACAAATATTTACATATTTCCACTTAACCGCATGGCAATTCGAGATATTATTAAAAAGATTCAGCATTATCAATAAATTTAAAAGTTCTTTGGTGAATTCAAAAGATAAAGACTGTCATATTTTAGTTACATCTAAAAAAGACCATCTCAGAACGAGAGAACTAACCAATCGCGAGGCAAATTCATCTCTATTTTTCTAAATGGTCATTCAATTTTAATTTAGTCTTGTATCCAAAATTACACCTCGACATTCTACTTGGACGAAAGTTTCTGATATCATCGGTTCATTTAACTATATTAGGTTCCATTTGTATGATAAGATATTTTATTGACTAATCGATTCCAAAACCTGCTGTATAACCAGATAATATGCAAGACATATTGTCGAAACAAAATTCATCTATTCACAAGTATTACTAACCATAAATTGTGTATTTTTTCAATTAGAAGAAAATAGATTTTGTTGCCAAATTTTATTCCCATAACAATAGAACTTTTTATAAGGGGAATACGTAAAATATAAAAAACCCCTCCGTGTAATTCAGACTGGTAAATGGATACGATAAGACAAACTCAAAACTAAAATCCAAACCATGTTAATCCTTTTAAATTCTACTCATATGAAAATTATTTTAACAAATCGTCAACTGTATTATTCAAGAGAACAGTATTATTGAAGGAGAAACATGAATTCTCGAATTTAGACATTTGCAATTTTAATTATAAAATGCAAGATTAACCACTTCCTATAACATTATAAAAATCAAAAACTGAATAATGCAACAAAAAACAATTTATGCAAAATAGAGCAGTTTCGCAAAACTTCACAGTTATGACGATGAGAAGATTAATTTAGAAGTTTTGTTTATCAATTTTATACGAAGTCTTATAAAAAGGACATGTTATTTTTAAAAAAATCGAAAACCAAAATTTAAAGCAAAGAGTTCAACTATAAAGCTAATCTAGATATATTGCGTAATAAATTTGTTCCAATTTAATCGATTTCTTTAAAATTATGTGTTGATGTACTAATTTATTTTAGGAGGGAATTATAATAAAATTGAACGTCTACAAATCGTTTTTATAATTTTAATCAACTGGCTCAGAACGGGATGAAATATTTTGCGTTCAGAAATTGATCATTAAAAAATTAAATCTACAATCCAAATATCAAATCTGACATAAATTAAAACACAAATCACAGAAATTTAAGATGGCATGCTTTAAAATAGTAACCTTACAAATTTTTCGAAAATGTTTCCGATTGGAAATAAAACTTAAAACTTTTTTCGAATATTTTGTAAGAATATTATCCGATAATAAATTTGTTCACCTTATTTTCGGATTGCGTACCGAATTGTTTGAATCCACTATCATCATTATTTTCCCAGATATTTCGATATCCTGGTACGGATATCGAAATATCTGGGAAAATCATGATGACAGTGAATTCAAACAATTCGGTACGCAATCCGAAAATCAGGTAAATAGGCTATTCCCTGTCGCGCAACATGTTTCTTTTAAAGCTTATTTAGATAATGTTGTTCATTGTAATATAATATATTTATTTGAATCTAAATCATTCTTAGTAATATCTTTGCCATTTATTATGATAAAAACTTATTTTGAAGAATAAAATATATATCTATTGTATTTTCTGCTAAAATGTGTACAAATCAGCATTTAATAATTTTTGAAACTAAAAGAACGGATCTTCGCAATGTGTGGTTGTTAAAAAAAGAAAGATTCCAACTTTTAACACAACCAATTCCTTTTTTATGATCATAAAAGTATTCCTATTTATTTATAGAAGTATTTATAGCACCTATCAAAATTACTTTGTATTTTTAACTATTGGAAATATATTATAAATATTATAAACTGCGAATCAAAATGACATCTTTCATTGTTACTCAAATATTGAAAAGTAATATTAAATAATTGTCGAATTAAATCATGAGAAAAAATGTGAATCATAGTTTTAAGTTATAAAATCAAAAAGTACAAATATAAAACGAGTAAAATGCATAATCGCAGTCCATAGTAGAAAGTGTTAGAATATATTGCTAGAAAATGAATCAGCTGGAAACGTTGAATATATTCTGGATAAAAGCAGCCAGTTCATCATTTATAAAAAACGTATTATATCAATTACGTGTATTCTCTTTTTTATGAGAATAAAATTTTGTGTCATATTCACGTGAATGAAGACGAAAGTATAGTTCATACTTTTGGTATCCTGAAATATTCTGAATGAATAAAAATAGGCGGGTTCAAAACATATTTTATGCAATAAAATATGCTATCGTTTACCTGGTGATACATGCGCCAGGAAACTGTTATACATTTTCATTTCTTCAATTATAAAATTAATCTCTAAATAGAAGGAGCAAAGTAGTCAATGAAACATGCAACCTAGTTGAGTTGTTAGAAACATTAAATTAGTAGCTTTTTTCTAAAGGCTTATCGCCCACAACGACTATTATATAGAATTCGCTATGTCAGTATTTGTTTTGCGCAATTTAAACCACTAAATTTTGCGTAACGTCATGTGGTGTGTCATCGCTTTCATTGTAAGTGCGTCCGTAATTGGCGGGTGTGCTGTATTTTGTGGAACATTGGCTATTTTTGAAGGCCTGTCAGTTATGTCTTTGTTCCAGTCCAATTTAATTTCTTTTTGAAATACTTTCTGCACGTTTAAGCAGGAGTTCAGCTTATTAATTGCAATAAATTCAAAAGCCAGAAGCTTTTCCGTTTTTGCCTTGTACAGAACTTAAAATTTTTTACTACTAACAGCATGACCTATGAGTAGTACATGTTCGCAAATTGCTTATTTTTGGGCAGGTGCTGCACACCTCTTTAGTAGTTTTTGATTTGTTCTAGTTTCAAGACTTTTTTTTGATCTGCCGATGACCTGAGCGTTGCAGGTAAATTGAAATTTGTATACAGACAAAGGTGTTGACGTCACCGAGAGGCTATATTTTTCATTTGTGTGCATCAGTTTTGATGTGTTGAACACCACTCTCACCTTTATTTATGGAAACTGTTCTTTAGTCGCTCGAACTACTTTTCTTTTGCAGATCTCAGCTGGGAGATCACCACCAAAGGGAACACTAAGCATTGCTCTCTGGGGTGTTTTGTTTTCCACCAAATTGGTGTCAATTGTGTTGCGTTGCCTCAAGTTGTATTCGATGAACCAGTCGGGATAGCCATTATTTCTCAACGCTTCGCGAAGCAAATTTGGCTCTAATTCAATGTTGTTCGGTGAACAAATCCTGCGTATTCATGTTCACAAATTTATTATCAGGGTTCCTTTTGTACGCCCTTGGCACACTACTGAAATAATGAGATGGTACCTTCGTCAACTCTCGTTATACCTACATCTAGAAAGGATAAATATCAGTCTTGTTCTTCCTCTATTGTAAACTTTATTCCTTGGTATATATATGTATATAAATATATCTATATATATATATATAACTGCACGGCGGCTAAATAGAATAACTAAGGAGAACTTCCCCAGTGTTCTAGTTAATATGACATTTAACACACAGAGAATAATGAGGTTGGATGCCAAAGATCAATCTCCAATTCTCTCCAAATCATTCATAGTCTACATATTCTCATGTATTTGCGGTAGCACATATATCGGACGTACGAAGAAGCAATAGATATACAGAATCCAGCAACATTTGACACAGCGATTGATTAGCAAAGGCTTGGCATCGTCAGGAAGATCAGCTATTTCCGATCATATATTGACAACGGGGCATCCAGTCAATTCGACCAATTTCACAATTCTACATAAAGTATATATATATAATTATGAGTCATTGAACGGCATAGGATGCATTATGCCGTGGTGTCATATACTTTCTGAATCAATATGATTGGATCAAGGCAGTAGTATGCTAGTCAATTTCTAGGGTGTGAAATGCTTCGTATGTCGTTGAAATATACATCGCATATTTGAAGTTGGTCTATTATATATATATATATATATATATATATATATATATATATATATATATATATATATACCGAAGTGTGTATGTCTCAAATTCGCTGTTTTGCTTGGCTTACAATAAGATGAATCGTCTTTTGCTTGAAGAGAAATTGACGCTAAGCGAGGTTTTGTGATAAGGTCGTTTTATAAATGTTATCCGTTTTATGAAACTTTGGAATGAATTCATTTTTGCATAAAACAGATTTTAAATGTTGATTTTTGCCGTACTGAATACAGGCATATTTAAATATGTTTATTGATTGTAATAATCCACGGAAAACTTCGCTTAGATGTTTAAAGTCTTGGTTATTTAAATATTGAGCCTCCAACTTATCCCACATTTAAGCATCCTTGTGGGTATCGAAATAATATGTAGCAGCTGATGAAAAAATTGTTTTTTCACAGAGACGAAAAATTATGTAGTACTTAATTACAATAAGTTTTCACGATTGTGACATTTTTTGCATATCTGAAGTGTTTTAGATCGGCATAGGAAAACAACGAATAATATGCATGTATGAAAATACGGAAAATCGATGATTGACCTATAGTTTTTAACTGAAACTTGTACGTAATGAAAAAGGAGTGAAAAATTCTGAATGCAACCGAATTACTCTGAAAAGAATTGTAATTGGTTAGCTACACAGCTTTTATGCATTCATGTTCGTTTATATTTTTGCAGCATTCGGAATTTAAATTTTCAACATTGGTCTCAATTCTCGTATCGTTATTTTCTAGGCTAATTTAATAATATTCATTACTTTTTTCATTTAAAAAATAATGGTGGTTACATTTATTTCTTGTTGTTGATGTTAACGTATTTTTTATTGTATATGCGTCTATCAAGACCAATTTTGAGGGTGTGCGTATCAAAATCTCCCAATGCAAAAATCTTAGAAAAATAGCTATTTTTTTTGTTGCATTAGCTCTCAATTTTGTCTGTTTATTTTTAGTTTATATTTTTTCTTGATTTACTATAATAACTGTAATACTGCAAAAGCTAATTCGCAGAGTAAAGGTTAATTATATGTTATATATGTAATATATAAGCTTTCAAGCAAATTCACACATAGACTCAAATTGACGACGTGATTTGAAACAAACTGGTAAAACTGTGGACATCGTGAACAGAATGAAGTTTTCCGAGGTTTCGACAGTAATTTATTTTTATTCAATATGTAATGATTTTATTGAGCACACAATATAGTGAAACTAGGAATATTAAGAATATAACTTGCGTTTTTGTTTCGTAGCAAATAAACGTAAAATATTACTGTTATTGCGTATTAAATAGAATCCTTATCAGTTTTCTATCGATTAATTCAACTAAATTCTTGATATATCGACAAAAATTGACGTTAAATTTTACGCCTTTAGTTTAAACTGTTTAGAAACACGAATGAAAATAATTTTTCTCGTTATAAATTGTTTTTACCCAATTTAAGTCATACTAGCCTGCAGAAAGATTTAAGGCCGTATTTTTTAACCCATAATACACTTTCTCTCAATAATCGGATTGTTATTGAAATCTGAAGGATTAATATTATATTCTCAGTAGATTCTCTTGCTGTAAAAATTGTAAGCATCGGTAATGAGAGTCTTTTTGCTTGCGGAATCAAGATAAATATCAATTTCATTGTTTTAACCTGTGTTAAAAAATTGTAAAACTATTATCAATCGCATTTATTGATACGTTTCTATTGTTAATGTTTATCATAAAAGCAAGACGGTAAACTGATTGGCAAGGATCAAACCAGTTTTATGTATATATGTTATGAAAAATTAAAAAAATGTAGCTCTTATTTATAAATATTTTGAAGAAATTGTACTTAACTGAAATGTTGGCTGTTCAAGCTCTATTCTATCACGTACATAACGTTTATGCAACTTTTGCTAATTTTAATAAAGTATGGCAAACTCATAAATTAGAATGCAGATGGTCAATAATGTTTGAACGTGAGATTAATCAAAAGACCATGCAAGCTACGATTGTGTTTCTATATGACAAAAGTTGTAAGGTAAAATTAATTTCCGTTTTGCTTATATTGAACCCACAACAATTACGAGGATACTTTTATTTCATGGTTTAAATCAATTAATTTATGAAAATTATAGAAACTTTCTCAGTAGCAGAAGAGGTCTAGAGTGTTTGATGATAAAAGTTATTAATGAGGTTTCTTCCTTGGTGCAGTACACACCGCAACAAAATTTCAAAAATTATCTAAGAAAATTGTTTGAAGAGTTTTCTGCCTCAACTGGCTCGAATTAAATCTACATGCCAACACATCGTGTACACCTTGAGATCTTAATACTGCTGGCGAAATCGAAACTGAAAATTTGTTTTCAACGGAGACCACGTACAAAATAAATAAGCAAAATTTACTAAAATTCTTATTTCACGCTCCTTCTTCTAAAATTTAATTTATATGATAATCGGCTGTAAACATTTATTACTGTTCCACGCAGCCTTTTTCAGTGCACCTTGCACACTTTTTATTGATATATCTCAATGCGGAATTTGTGAGTTCATGGTAGCGTAATAACATTTAATTTAAAATTGGCATAATAAGCAAACACACGTAATTACGTATTAGCTGTCTCAGTCGTACAGAGTAAATGTTATAAAATTTCACTTTATAATAAATTGTACAATAGTTTATAAAAGATTAACTCAGGATCTTTATTGGAGATGCTTTTGCAGGTACGAGTTTCAATAAAAATGAAGAAACTTTTTAATTTAATAATTCTATTTAAAAAATATTAAACACAAACACACACATATATATATAGTCGTGTTATGCAGCTGAATCTCATTGAACAATACATAAAAATGTAGCCAAATATTTACGCTCTGCTAATGGCAAGAATAAAA
The DNA here is from genome assembly GCA_029291075.1 of Eudiplozoon nipponicum. Lineage (NCBI taxonomy): Eukaryota > Metazoa > Platyhelminthes > Monogenea > Mazocraeidea > Diplozoidae > Eudiplozoon > Eudiplozoon nipponicum. Next base: position 29,347 of record JAQBSW010008416.1, read on the forward strand.
TATATGTAATTACAAGTAACATTTAAAATTTATGTTAAATTTATTTTTAATTTTAGTCAAAAATGAACTTTTATGGCCAAAACTCAATAATACGGCTGACAGTAGCATTATGCATTTTGGTAAGAAAATAATTGTTTAATAGTCTATGTGAAATTTAATTATGTAAATCGAAATTAAAGAATACGTGAAAGTTTAGTTTTATTTCTTATTATAAGAGCGATCCAAAATATTTTGTTGCTCGGCAAAGTGATTAAGAATGTTGAATTAACTCCACAAAGTTTCAGAATGGTGAATACACCTGTAAATTCCTAAAGGTTTAAAAGCCGAATTACATTTCTTCTTATCTGGGAGCATTAAACTATGTGCATGAGATCTCAGAGAACTGTACTCATGTTCATGTAGGAATTTTATTTCAACTATTTTTATGAATTTTTAAATTCAATTGAGAATTAAATCGTGTATGGAAACATAAATTATTTACTAAGGAGTTATAAGCAATACAGTTAAGAGGACCAGCTGGTGTGTACATGATTCGCTTAGAAAAATTAATATTATAACAACTAATTAGAAAAATTTTCATAAATAGCTGTGCTATGCTGATGGCAGTTTCGTCATCGTAAGTAATATGCAGAAAAAAATAAGATGCATAAAAAGTTTAACTTCGCGGTTCATCGAGTTCGGCTTCCATACGAAAGCCATGACGCATGGCTATTTAAAAAGGAAGATGGCAGCAAATATAGGAAAATATATCGGAAAGACAATTTGACTTAACAATAAATGCATTTACATAGCGCTATCCCAAGTCACCAAAAGAAAAAATGCATAAAGGAAGAATACAGTCAGTTCTGAAGACGTCCAGTTCCAAGAACTGACGATGCTCGAAACAAATTTAATAGAAAATGGATATTCATAAATTAAAAAAAAGATAAAAACAAGAAGTAGAAACAACGAAAATAAAGTGATGGAGTCATACCAAACCAAAAGATAACTGATTGAATTTTACCTTATTATGAGGACGCATTATCCGAAATATTTACAAAAAGACTAGAAGCAGCAGCAAATTCTTTTATGCTTTACACAAAACTCATGCTGGCAAAGGGGACAGTGTTTCACAATATTTGCACACACTGATTTCAAATGCAACACTATGAATCAATAATTTTATAACTAAATGAACATTGGTTTCGCAAGCGGTGATAAAATTACTTTTTAATGAAGATTGCGATCTTTATATAAACACCTGACCCTTTTTGTCAATACACTTGTAAGTATAAATTAAAAATTGTATAGTGCTGAAAAGCCAATTCCCCTAGTTGACCGGCTTTGTCCTTATTAGGAACTTATCACACAATGTCTGCGGCAAATTCTGGCTATTACGTGATGAGTTCCAAATAAGGACGAAACCGGTCTACTGAATGAATTGCCCTTTCAACACTATAAAATACTTGCGTTTATATCAAGATCGCACTCAGAATCAAGGAGATTTCTCCGCCATCGCAACCAAGCTTGTTTAATGGTGTATATTTTCAATTCAATAATCTTACACCACGTAGGGTTTGTGGCCGTTCTTTAATGACAGATTGGGGATGTTTATGTGTAAATTTAGGTCTAAAGAGATTCCATGTAGGCTCCACCTAAATAAAAGTCTAACCAAGAACATTAAATTGTATATAATGCAAAGATTTTGAAAAGTGTGCAGCAAAGTGGCTCCGTGGTAAAAGCAACAGATTCCGAAATAGACGTGCCCAGGTTCGAGTCCTGTTTGCGTCAAATTGTCTTTTCTACATTATACAGTGCTTTGTTTATACTGAAAAGTGTACGACATAATGTGTCAGGTGATTTTATGAAGATCGCAAACTTTTTTAATGTAATTGTCATCACTGCCTGCGCAACAAATGTTCCTTTAATTATATTCCGAAATTCTTTGATTTTTTACTCTTCCCTTGTGTTAGGTATATTTTATATATTGTGTGTCGGCTTTGATGTCACATTGTCGAACTTAATATAAAATGTACTCATATACTACCCGAATACACCTTCGTATTATAGCTTGTAGTGGCCACCTGTCACACATTATTTGACTAAGTATGTGGCTGGTAGATGGCGTGCTACTGGTGTCAACTGATGAGTCAACAGTAAGCGAAAGACGCAAATATTATGAGTTAATGTTTTTGTTTTATACTGACATTTGTATATCTATATAGTCATGTTTAATTTGATTGGTTTATATGTAAGAAATACCAATACGAACTTGCATAAATATTAGTTATTTTCAACATATATATATATATATATATATATATCATTAATTAATTGCCTCTTCATTATTGTACTCGCAATTTTTAAAGTTGAAATTGGACTAAATGCAACTATTTAATAGCAGACACTTCATCGGAAAGATCCGCATGCTGTTTAGGAAAAATTCTAATCCAATTCTGAAGGTTCTTAATGAACCAAAGCAAGTTGGTAATTGTTCATGGGTAAATGAAGAATTAACAAAAATAAAAGTGTCCATTTAGAACAGTGTCTATTATATCGGAGCTTCTAATTGCATAGTATGTTTTTTTCTCATAAAAATCCCCATGAACGTTATAATGAATCTGTTAAAATTCAATCTGTTAATATATTTTAAATTTGAAACTTAAGCAATTACATTCTTCTAAATATCATTTTATGTAATATCTAGTTTTAATATAATGAAATTCGTAATATTTATTTGTAAATCAAGGATTTTTTTCATTGGAGCACTTTAGTTGATTTAAAATTTTGACGCACTTCGACTTCCTTGAGGTAGAATCGCAACATCATCGTTACTAAATGAAAGAAAGAAGAATCACCATTAATAAATTAATAACTTGAAAACTGAGTTGCGTTGGTTTAAATAAGCAATGGCATGCACTATAAAATAAATCAATTTGGAGAACGCATTCGTTTAGAAAAGCATATTAATTAATTAATTTGTAGTGCTTTCCGTAATAGAAATAATTAAAACCTGTAACGTTCCGGCTAGTGTACCGCGCAATCTTACTAATAAGTCAACAGGATAAGCAGTACAGTTGATGGCCCTTAATAGGCCCAGGGAAACATTCACAGAAAATACCTTGAAATACTAGAGTATCAGAGCAGATGCGTATACCCAGTAATCCTCCTAGATATTTGCTGTGTGTGTACTCTTCGTGGGTTAATGATTCTTTGGGTAGAACCGCAAATTTTTTAGATTAAACGAAGAAAGATGTGACAGTTATTGTGGGAAGGACTTGAAGAGTCTTGCTGATGGTCTGCGGTAATCCAGGTTGGCTGGCAATTTGTTAAATTCCTGTTTCCAAATTAATTGATTACGCCTGACTTGATGAGGTAAAACAAAAAGACTGGTGTGATATTGTAATATTTTGACATATTCCGGCCTGTTAAATTATTTAGAAATAATTTTCAAGTTATTGATGCATTCGAAATTCTCAATTATTTTTTCCCCATAGTGTTTATAGACGTGCCACTTGATCATTATTTACTTTTATTGAATTTCCATAATTTCAGAGTATCAGTGTGCTTCACGTAAATTCTTGTAAGTATATGAAAACGTTTTTTGTCTTAGTAGCTATTAATAATGAATTATTCAGTGCAGTCTGATTTATAGAAAGCTAATATGTTTTAAACTTATTCGATACAAAAATTATAAAAAAATACACACAAACACAAACGCATACACACTTACCAACTAGCCAAAACAAGAAACAGAAGTAAAAACGAGTCAAATTTGTTACCACTAGCATAATCAATTGAAAACCCAAAATGTATATATATGATATATATATATATATATATATATATATATATATATATATATATATTCTTTATAATGTCCATGCCTTTTTAATTTAACACAGTATATTTATAATTAGGAATACAGAACACATTAATAACAAAGTGGATAAAGGCCATTTATTTCGTGAATACTAATCATCTTTTATACAATCATACATATTTATACATTTTGGGTTTTCAATTGATTATGCTAGTGGTAACAAATCTGACTCGTTTTTACTTCTGTTTCTTGTTTTGGCTAGTTGGTGAGTGTGTATGCGTTTGTGTTTGTGTGTATGCGTGTTTGCATGTAAAGGTCATTCTCGCAGTATTGCAAAGTGATGTCTGAGATCTGGTCATTATTGTTTTGATGGCTTGAGAATTAACCATTTGTGCGCATTGTTCACTGTTACATATACAAGTGCTATTTTTCCCAGTGTAGTTGATCGTTTCACCTCGTTGCGCAAAGTTATCATTTCCACATGGTAACAGCGCCAGTGTGGATTGCAGTGTTAAACGCTCACATTGTTTGGAGACTTCTGTCATCGTATGCGCCTCTGTTATTTCCACTTCAGTTTGTTGCCAATCCGATTGTATGTTTGTTGATTCTAGTCGAGGGCCTGTTTGTTCTTGACTGGATACTAGTAGATTGTTGTTGAATTTTGTTATTCTTGGCTAGTCGATAAGAATATCATGTTGTTGAAACTTTTGAATATTAAGGTAGAGAAAGACGACAATATTCCTTTCCTTGACATGAAACTCACTCGAGAAGCAAACGGGTATTTGACACTGGCCATACATAGAAAATCCACTTTCACCGGACAATACATTCACTACAATAGTAGTGTGCCAAAATCCCATAAAAGAAACTTAGTAAACAACCTAGCAAACAGAATCAGGAAGATCTGCTCTGAACACAAGATTGAGGAAGAACTCGGCTACCTCAGGAAAATTTTGCTAATGAACAACTTCCCAGAGCGTTTCATTGATGTCAACATCAGACCACGGCAGATTCGTACTAGAGAGGATACCGTCAGGCAGGTTTTCCTAAACTCACCATTTAGAGGCGACGTACCAGCCTCAATAATTGCACGGCGGCTGAATAGAATAACTAAGTATAACTTTCCCAGTGTTAAAGTTAATA
>JAQBSW010008417.1:0-34272 GCA_029291075.1 Eudiplozoon nipponicum
TGTCAGTATAAACTAAGAATTGCATAGTGTAGAAAAGGCAATTCATCCAGTAGATCGGTTTCGTCCTTATTGGGAACTCATCACCAACTGGCCATAAAATGCCGTGGACAGGGCTCGAACCTGGGCACGACTACTTCGGAATCGGTTGATCTAACCACTGAGCCACCCTGCCGCACACTAAACACAATTTTCAGTCAAATACTAACTAACGTACCTCGGTTAGTCCTTCTTCTTTTAGGTGGAGCTCATATGGCATTCATTTAGCCCCAGAATTCCAACTAACCATACTCAATCTGTCATTAGTGAGTAGACACCACACTACATGGGGAAGTGGTATTGCAATGAACATTTATATAATTAAACGAACATTGGTTGCGAAGGAAGAGTTAACAGTGTATATAGTTTTATTTTATTTTCTTGCTTGAATACAAACACCAACACGTATACGCACACACTCACACATGGCTGTGCTAAAAGGAGTGCGACATTTGCAATAATAAGTACGTTGGTGGGCCCGGCAAACGAGATCGTTATGGACTTCGAATTAGCGAACATCATCCGTTCCACAACTTGTCCAACTTCTGTCACGAGCCAATCAGGGACCTTCCGTGTTTCGGCTGCCAAAAAGCGAAAGAGATCGGCAAACTGACTCGTGATTGGAATAGTTTCGATTTCGCCACCCAGGATGATTGGGCGCATGCCCTATCGAAACCACAGTAAGTTGTTAAACTAGAATTTTATCACAAATCTATTTAATTTAACTTGCATTTTAAGTCATAGGTGCACTGTTGTCTGTGCACTGTTTATTCGAAACATCTAAAGAAAATAACAGATGATTAACTAAAAGAAAAAAATGCTGTTAGACTGACACTACTAGTTGGGATGATTGCAAACGAACAGCAGTATGTAGTCGAAATAGGGTGACGACATTGATTAGATAATCTAACGAAATAAAATCTCGAGATGATATTATGAATGTAACAGCTGCTGTAAAATAGTTAATTTCGATTTCGAATACAGAATTAGCTTATGACATGAAAAGACAATTGCGCAAATTAGAATCTGAGGCTAGCTCCAGTAAAATGTTAAGAAAATTAGATTAAGATAGGTTCATTTGTGGGCTTATTACGTAATCAATGGTTAATCAATTATTGAGAATATAGCCCTCCTAAATTTCACCCCTTCAACTGTTCGTTTATGTTTTAAAACTCTTTGAGAGTTGAACGCTTATTAAAGTGCTTCTATCTTCTTTCTCCATATTGTTTATTCTTTCGTTAAATAAGTTTCAAATTTGTCTAGTCTAACTGTCACTTGTTTTATTTCATATCTTAATTAAGCTTCTTATTTTACTGAATACGGCTATTTTGTGTCTTGCCCTCATCCTATCTATAGACATCACTCCAGTGATAGAGCGTTCAAACGTTAAGAATTTAATAAAAATAGTTTGACACGTGCAAAGGGTAAATAAAAATTTAGTGACTGCAGTTTCATTTCGATAGACGTACACGTTTATCATGCAAATGCGTGACGTGCGACTATTTAATGATATGACAAACAGCCAGTTATAAGTACAATTCTTTAAATCAAGTTTGCGTGCTTGCAGTAAGCACCAATCCCATTGTATTGTTATCACTACCCACGCAGTCAATGATTGTTTATATCTAAGTATAAACTGGGTGGTTTAAATTGAAATTTTGACAAGTGTGTGGGTCATTCGGAATTCTAATTTTATCGCTTACAATGGAATGTGCGATTATGACGAGTTTTTCCGATCTATTCGTTTCCTTCCACCCGGAAACGTAGGGGTAACCTCAGTTACGTCAATTTACATGGAGTGTGTGGAGCAAATGGTCCAACGCATGCAAATTGTAGGTACTTATTCCGCCACTGTAGTCTCATTTAGTTAGATGAACATAATTTATCAATTACAATGGCATGTGGGGTTATGACGAGTGTTTCTGATCTATTGGTTTCCTCCCACCCGGAACCGTGAGGGCAACCTCAGTTACGTCATTTCACATGGTGTGTACAGCAAATTGTCTAACGCATGCAAATTGAAAGTTCTTATTCCGCCACTGTAGTTTGATGAAACCAGACGTTGGAAACTAGTAGCAATCCAACGAAATCTAACACGAAAAAATAGATTAAGCCTTTCGCGTTTCTTTGTCGAGTCTTCATGAACTGGCCTCACAAATTTGCTGTAGAATGTCATTTAATTGTAGTTTGCACACCTATGGAAAGATTATGGTACGGTTTATTACAGCCTTTCAAAGTTTATTGGCCATAATGCGAATAAGACAGCAGATTAGCTATTGATAATCAAACCGCTATGCATATATAAATTCTTTTGAAATGCGAGCTTTAATATAATTCATTGTACCCTTCCTGTGTGCAAAAACAAAAAGAAATTTTATCAGATATAAGAAACGTTTCTTTCACATAGTCTTAGTAGATATTTGAGAAGACTATGCGAAAGAAACGTTTCTAATATATAAATTATTAAAATGAACACCGATCCAATTTATAACCAGTTAAGCATAGGTAAAACTAACATCAGCCTCATTTACTTCCGTGATTGGACTCCCTACGTAAAGATTATTTAGTTAGGAAATGGAAATCGTCCACTGTGCTTATAATAAGTACATGCTACCTACGATTCACTGAAGTAAACGTGTCAGAGCATAAGTTGGCTTACATTTAAGTATTATTTGAGCTATTAAAAAAACGTGTGAATCAATTACCTGTTTCTCATGTTGCGTTCCGAGTTGTGTGCATCCGCTGTCCACCTGATATTGCAAGATATTTCGATCTCCGGATATGTAGATCTTTTTCGATGGAAAGCAAATCACACACGCAATTGACAATCAATATGTCGATTAGAAAATTTAAGTTTAAACTGCTCCATTTATACCTGTTGTCACATCTCTTAATAATAACTTGGTTTTTTACTAGGTAAGTGTATGTCAAATCGGTTTGTGTATTTATCTGCATGTGTACACTTTTCGGAATGAGATGATAGTGATTTAATAACAAATAATGACGACTCACTATATAAGTAATAGGTGTTGCGAAAATAGTAACAAATTAGTTCAGTTGTGACCATAAAGATAAACCAAAGGGCAGTATGAACGAAAAGTATATTTTTGTGCACATTCGTTTCGTGCTTACTGGCGATTAATCAGCAGGAGCCGGTATAAAGACCTTAAGCCACTATATATTTTGGTGAGGAATGTGGAATAATAGGACGGTACCCATCTCCTAGACAAATGTGTAAACCTGCAGTAGTCAAGCTAACACCAAATAAAGTTGTAACTCTCAATTTCGGTGAACTATAACATATATTGTTATCCATAATAATGGTACCATGTACCGACTCGGCAACCATAGTGATAGTACCATGTACCTTCTCGGTACTATAATGTTGGTATCGGTTACTGACAGAATAGCCATTATGTTAGTATCCTTTACAGACTCGGTATATATATTATATAGTGTGAGTTAGCGTTGAAGTCGCATTTTCGAGACTTAATATGACGTTAGCTTCACTAATGCAGGTTTACACATTTGTCTAGAAGATTGTACTTTCCTACTATCCCACATTCCACACCCAAATATATAGTGGTTAAAGGACGTAATACCGGCTCCTACTGACGAGTCGCCAGTAAAAAAGAAATGAATGTGCATGAGATTATACTTGCCGTTCATGTTGTCTTTGGTTTATCCTTGTGGTAAGAAATGGACTATTTTATTACTAGGTTCACAACACTTAATACATACTTGCATATATATTAGTTCTCCGCAACAAAAAGTATTTGACTCACTAGATAAGCGTACGTCACGCCAGTGTGTATTTGACATACACTTACCTAGTAAAAAAAGTAATGCCTAAGAGATCTAACAACAAGTATAACTGGGAGAGTTTAAACGAAATTTTTCTACTTTACATAGTGATTGTCAATTGTGTGTGTGATGTGCTTTCCATTGAAAAATATCTCCATACCCGGAGATCGAAATATCTGGCAAAATCATGTGGACAGCGGTTGCAAACAATTTGGAACGCAACACGAGAAACAGGTAAGTAATCCATTCCAAGTTGTTCAACATGTTTCTTTTGTATCGTGTGAATCATCTCACATAGCATCGAACAGCTTTTGCGGTAGCTGAGATTCAGCACGATGTTGGCAAACAAAATAGAACCAATGGCGTATCACTTGGCATAATGGAAGAAATAAATTCACTGAGACAGTGCAAAGGCACAGATTGTCAAACAGCTATGATTGGTTGATTTTCTCCCCTTGATTTTCATTGGTTAAAATTTTACAAACAAATCCATAAATATCGGTAGTAGATATAGGTATAAATAATATTTGTTAATAAATATTAATTCATTACCAAAGTTGTCCTTTCTTCGATTTATGTATATATATATTTTTTTTTATACATATATTATATTATATTATATATATATATTTTCCGTGGACCAGACTCGCATCGATGCACATTTATTTCAGAGTCTGCGTCTCTACCCACTGCGCCATTCGTGCCACTTAATTATATCCAGTGAACCTCAGTGGGAAACCGTTAATTATCCATTGATTTGTAAACGCAATCGGCTATTGTTGGGCATTTGATAGCACTCGTAGATCGGTAAAATATTGATTCCTTTTCCCTTTCCACCGCCAAGCGAGGTTGTATCACTGTTTAATGGTTTCTCAATGGTCCCGCCTTTCTTAAGCTTTCCACATGATTACCATCCACCAAAACTGCTGTAGTACCAAGCTTTTCCGAATTTTCTTCGACGTTTCGGCGCGTCTTCTCACGTCCCATCGTCAGGACATTAGCACAATACTCACAGAAATAGCAATTTGTGGCAAATGTGGTTTCCTTATTTAAGGCAGATTTATTTGCATTTAGTTTACTTACCAAATATTTTGTCTGCCAAAATATCCGGCTTTAAAACTTTTCACGTATTCCCTCATGCATACGTGAAAATAACCACATTTATGTACAAATATGTGTGTGTGTATACTCATCTCTGTTGACATATATAGAATAATTAGAACCAAACCGCGTGGATCGACATACACGGCTCTCCGTAAGGACAACAGCACCGTGCAACTCCACGTGTCGTTGATTATCCAGTAGGAAGAAAAATAGTCATTGAATATATGAAAAAAATAATTTTGAATTATTTGGCAAGCTTATTGTAAAATTTTGTCGATTAAGCTGAACCACGCGAGAACTCAAATTAAATGTTGATCATACGCTGATTTTCAATTGAATGAATGAGAGTTTGTTGAAATTGTATTATATATGTCACAAGTGTGAAGATTTTTGTTATTCACTTGCGAGTTAATCAAGGCCAAGTCCAGACCTTCCACATATGTGACATATAACTTCTTAGAGAGACAAATTGAGTTAGCAATACGAAATTGAGCAATATGTGGTCTGTGATGCACTTATATTTCCGGGGCCGCAGGTGCTCTACAATGACGGTACCAAAGAGTATGGTCTCCTTGCCCGAAAGGGTTAGGCAAACTGGTACATGACCGTCGTGGCAGGGATTGAGGTTTGTAATTATCACTCGTGCACGAGGAATTCCCAGTAAGTGCAAGTCATAAGCTTGTGTTGATTACGTCCCTGCCCTTTGTACACGCCGCTAGTCTCTACTACCGATTGAATGGTTTGGCAAGGCCTTTGAATTCATGCTATTGTAGCAGGTGCTAGCCTGTTTTACGAGTAACGAGAAGAGGTCCAAACTTCATCACTTAGAATTATTAAAATTCGTAACAAAGTTTCCGAAGTTTTACCTTTCGATGTATCATTATTGATTAATCATGGTATCCTTGACATATATAACAAACTTTTATTCTTTCAATAATCATTTATTGCCCGGGTGGTAGTAACATTTATTTAAATCACGTTTGCGAAATTTATATATTTAACCAGTCGTCGAACAACATAGCAAAACTACCGTCAGTCACACGTACTGACGCGTTTTGACCTTCCATGATCATCATCAGAGTACGACGGCAAACTGACTAGCGAGGATCAAACCGCAATGCATATATATGGAAAGCAAAATTAGATATGCAGCTCTCATCTCTAGTAGTCTTGCATACATTATTCCTGACTGGAAATGACGCTTGCACAATATCTATGCGGTCAAGAAAATAAAATTTTGCAGCTTTCGCCACATATTTATATGCGATTAAATTAAAAAAGCATTTATTTCCTCAGGGGTGATTCCATTCTTTAAACAAAGTTTACGATTTGCATCTCGTTAGTCGGTTTGCCGTCGAGCTCTGAGGATGTCATGGAATGTCGAAACGTGTCAGTACGTGTAATCTATGATATACTTTTGTTATGCTGTGTGAATTGTTAGATTCAATTTGACTGGTATCTATGTCAAACTCAAAGTCTTCTTTCAAAGAATTGATATCACCACTGTGAGGATCAAACTGCACAACCCCGTAGAACAACGTTCAAGGGGTTTTTGCAGAACACATTAAATTTGCTCGATTAACGTCTTTTCCGGGCTGACTTTAATTTGACCGGTAGCAATTTAAAGATGATTTATCCAAGTTTACGTTTGCAAAAAATTTGATTGTATTTGTAATTTTTCAAAACACAAAAAAGTTACTTTATTTCCGGGGAACGCGACATACCGACATGCGAATCTGCTCACATGGCCTTGGAGGGCTACTGTGGTAAAGGAGGCAGTCCCTCAATGATGTGGACTCATAACAAATTGCACAATATGATCGACGGCAGTATGTGTTGTGCAGGTACCGCGACAAACGATCCCCTGTTTCCATTGCATCATACCTTCACAGACAAGACGTTCACGGTAAGTTATTGAGTGAATAAAATATTCAATTGTGCATTTTATGTTGCGCATCTAGCAAAAAATTAGTTTAAAAGCCAGGATGAACGGAATATTTTATCTCATATGCACATTCGTTTCGTGCTTACTGCCGACTCATCAGTAGGAGCCCACTATATATTAGGGGGAGGAATGTGGGCAAATTGGACGATGACAAAACGCCCCCAAAATATATATATGTTGGTAAGAACTAAGAACATGCGGATGAAAAACTATATCAATTTCTTCTTGATTGAGCACTAATCACTAGTAGCCAAAATGGTCTGTCGAATAGGTTCAACCAATTTGCATTTCAATACAATTAAAGGGACATAGATTACTCGCATGGCAGGGTCATGTACGTGAAAATTTCATGCTTACTGACGACTTATCAGCAGGAGCTCGTTCTATGCCCTATACCCACTATATATTTGGGTGAGGAATGTGGGAAAATTGGACGATGACAAAACGCCCACAAAATATATATATGTTGGTAAGAAACAAGCAAATGAAGATAATACAGTATATCGCCTTCTTCTCGATTGGGAACTCATCACCAGTAGCAAAAATGGTCAGTCCAATAGGTTCAACTCATTTTCATTGCAATACAATTAACGGAGACTTAGATCGCTTGATGTCAAAAACGCCTAATTAACCAAGCTTCTACACTGAACACTTACTTGAAGGGTTCGTTCTTACTAGCGATTCATCAATGGGAGCCGGTGTTACGTCATTTAACCACTATATATTAGGGCGAGGTATGTGGGAAATTAACACAATTAAATAATGTAGCAAATGCAGTTCATATAGAAAATCATGCATACGTAATTAACACACACGCATATATATATATATATATATATATATATATATATATATATATATATATATATATATCTCAGAAAATCCAAAATGTATAAATATGTATGATTGTATAAGAGATGATTAGTATTCACGAAATAAATGGCCTTTATCCACTTTGTTATCAATGTGTTCTTTATTCCTAATTATAAATATACTGTGTTAAATTGAAAAGGCATGGATATTATATATATATATATATATATATATATATATATATATATATATATATATATGTTATATATATATATATATATGCATACATTTACATACATTTATGATAAGTTAATTCAAGATTTAGAGAAAGGTAAACTATAACTGAGTTAGAATAAACCTACAATAAGATCAGTTTACTTCATTTTCCAAAAAGCTACGAAACCACAATCTGATAGATAGACTTGTCATACTTATAAAACAATAATTGATTGCGCGGATGGTGGTAAACACCAATACCATTTTATTTAACCAGTCGTCGAACATCCTGGCGTTGCGACTGGCGGTAGTTTTGTTATGTTCTTCGACGACTGGTTAAATACAAAGGGATTGGTGCTTACTACAAGCTCGCAAACTGGATTTAAAGTAATTTCATACTTTTATCTACTTTAACATATAGATTGTGCGCGACAGGATATTTCACAGTATCGAAAACTACCCTATTACACAGACGGTGATGACAGTTTAATTAGACTACTCGAATCGATAACTAAAATGCGATTGGATTATATCTGAAGTCAGGAAACGTGATCTAATTAAAAGTTACAAATAGGTGGTAAAATGGTATCCAATGTACATGCCGACAGCAGCCTTAGAAACTAGATACTAAAGGTGCTGCAAAGTTACTCATTGCTTTTATTGCCGCCGCGCATTTTATTGTTATTCGCCAATTAAATATAATAAACAATAATAATGTAACCTTGTCTCATGACGATGGTTTTGTCTGACACAGATTTGGTACGAGAAATGGAGGCCGAAGCCGAGCGAATATCCGAACAAGAGCGTGAGACCGGGGCACTGTCGTGACTGCTTCATGGTCGGCTTCATTCCGCCAGTTAGAAACACGGACATGTTTGTGGACACGATCAGTCTCGGCTACCACTACGACAACCACGTGATTGGGCAATTCGCGCAGAATCGACGTCCACCAATCGTTTACTAGTTATATATTGATTGAACAGACAATAATGCGACAACACGTGCAGAAGCGCTGCTCAAAACACCAACAAATTCCAATTGGATTTGTGTGCAATTCTGTAATTGGCTAATTTATACTCATCAATAAATATCAAATAACAAATGGAAAATAAAAAATGTTTTTGAAAATATGACTTTTTTAATATAATTTAGAGTAAAAAGCAAATTAATTGTGTGCAAAAATAAAATATTTATTTCGCTTTAAATTTTAAAATGATATCAATATATATATATATATATATATATATATATATATATATATATATATATATATATATATATATATATATATATACACATACATACAAAGGTGACCGGCGAGATTAATTCCTTAAGAGTTTATGACAAATGTAAAGATTTAAAGGCATCTACAAGAATTATGCTCGCGGCTCGATTCGCAAATATTCTCATGTTGAGTCTACAGTTTCCGCCGTTTTATATATCAAACCATGTTGCCTTAGTAGCATGGCGATTAAAATCTGCTAGTGGACATTTCAGACACCATCAAGGCCAACGCTCTTGACAATACTTTGCCAAATGCGATGGTTAAACAATTAATCAATTCATAATTTTTTCCACTTGTGAATGCTTGTGAATTAAATAAGCTTCACAATTGGACTCTGTTTGTCGGCAGACGCCCAAAAATATTCGCTGATTAAATTGTCGCCTATTAGTGAAAGTAAGTCGCGCTATAGCTACGTGACTGATATTGCATGAGATTGCTGATCCAACATAAATGCCGTTCCATTCATTCAGTGGATTTGCCATAGTAGCTTCACGAAGAGGATGTGCAATCATACCGTCTAGGCAGTGTCCCATCAAAAGCTATCGGCGTTCCATAACAATTTTTTATGAAGATGGTATATCAAAGCGTAACAGAAGCGAACTGGCAGACTCTTAAATTTTGCTGCCTGGTGTTCAGCTGGAAATGATCAAAACAAAACTGAGGAAAATAGTCGACTTACAAAGTTTTCCAGGTGCTATAAACGTTCTTCGCCTAAGTGTCTGCAGATGAAAATAGATTGACTGCACATATCACTTGAGACCAAAAACTTGATGCTTAGTGGATTATGTGCTCCATTTCAGATTGGTTTTATTACACGAAAACGTTCGGCCACAGCAAGACTAACATGTCTGGAAATCTCGCCGGAAGCCTATCCGCCAGGAGTTTACAAGTTATCTAGTTAGGCTACTTCGTCGATGACTAGCAACAGGGTGTTATTCAGAAGCTGTAGACCGCAACGGATTGATAGCTCTTGAGCTAAATTGATGACTCCAAGATATTAGTCTTCCTGTATCAGTCCTGATTCACAAAAGGATGCATTTATCGGCAGCTAGAAACGCTAATCTCCAGAAAACATTAGATTTAGAAAGCGCATCGAGTTCGCCTTCCTGATGGCTGGGTGCTGATTCGTCCCCTCACTCCAAATGCCTCTACATTATTTGTACTAACTACTGGAAATGAAGTACCGAAACATTGGCGGTCAAAGAAGATTAGATCGTACCTCATTTCCAGCGGTTAGTGCGAATGATGTTGAAGTCATAGGAGGAAAGGGACGAATCAGCACCCTGCCATCACGAAGACGAACCCCATGCTTACTTACGTGCACTTTCACAGCAAGTCATAACGAGATCCGAGCAATAAACCTTGACCTCATCCGGCCGCAACAAAAGGCGCGACTCAATTCTCGCCCGAGCTTCGTGTTTAATAGCAAGTCACTAGGAGGTGTCGGCATTATGTCTTAAACTCAGTCGGCTGCAACAGAATGTTTGATCCAATTCACGTGTGTATTAGGTGCTTCATATAGAAACATCATGGATGTGGCCTGCAATATATTTGAAGCCCATCTTTCTTTGGCAAAATGCGCGATTCACTTCACGTACGTCATTTGATCAACTAAATGTAGCGACACTTACCTTCAATTACAGCCTTTAAAGCATGTCTTCAAATGGTGCTGGCAACATGGTCCAAATCCAGCCAGACTAGACCAAATGCGAGATTCAATTCAAGCGTATGTTTCGTGTTTAATTGTTAGTTGTCTGAAGGGGACAGCACTATGTTTCACACCAAGCCATTCTCAACATAAATCGCGGTCCAATCAAAGCCTTCGTTCTGCCTTAATAATCTGAATGCTTACACACCGCAAAATATTGAGTTTAAATCCTATTTGAGGATGAAATATGATGCGACAGTGGTCACACTTATGAATCAGTACAAGCGGAAGAAGATGCAGATTGTAAGGCAAGTGGAAAATACCTCGTTCCTTAATAAATGTTTAAAATTTAATGTTATACCGAAATGTTTTAGATTTAAACTTTCTTTCGTTTTGGATAAAGTAGGAAATACTCTTAAGCATGAGCTTTGTTTACATTTAATAAAAATATCGATTAAGAAACTAAACAAACGTAAATTTGAACTGATTAGAGAGAAGACAAAATAAGGTCCATATTACTGGCGAGATTAGGTATGTTGGATTTCAAACATATTGAAGATTTCACAGACAAAACGAGGGATAATGAAATTTTTAAAAATAGACAAAGGCACGAAAAAGAACTAGCAAAATTGGGAATTAATTGCCCTTTGAGAAATAAGAGAATTGAAGAGGTCATGTCCAAATGTTTAGTTAATTTATCGAGAATGGATCTCAAGGAAGACCAAAAACAAATTCTTAATCTTGGACTTAATACTGCGATCCCTATTGATTACGTACCTAGGAATGAGATAATTACAGAAACAGTTAAGATTGCCCAGTTTCTCCCAGAAAAAGATAAGACTAGGTTTGAATTGGATGTGTCCAAAGCGGTGTTAGAGCACAAAGAGGTGAGATGCAAGCAGAGTTATGATCTAAAACGCTTAAGAGCAGAATTATTATCCAATAAAGTAATATGCCTCAAGGCAGATAAAGGTGGTGCAACGGTACTTATGAACCGGTCAGATTATGAATTGAAAGTGTATGAACAATTAAATAATTTAGAGGTCTATAATAAAATAAATAAAGATCCATCTGATCAGTTACAAGGACAAGTTAAGACTATAATTAATAGAATGATTGAGTCGAAGGAATTAGAACCAGGACTTGGGAATTCATTAATACAACGTGACACAGTCCCTCCGAGAGTTTATGGTCTAGTAAAGATTCATAAACAGGGGAATCCACTTAGATTAATCGTTAATGTACAAAACTCACCAACGTATAGATTGTCGAAATTTCTATGCACTAGAATTAGAAAATATACTTATTTTTTAGATTATACTTTAAAAAATACATATAATTTTATTGACATTATTAGTAGATATAACTTGAATGATAATGATAGAATGGCTAGCCTGGACGTTGTATCGATGTATACTAATGTCCTGGTACAAGCAGCATTAGAAAGTGTGAAGCGTTGTTTAACAGAGTTCCCAGAGATAATAGAAGGTAGTAAAATGATGTTAAGTAGTATTATGGAAATATTAAATATTTGTATGTCCTCTACCTACTTTAAGTTCAGAAATGAATTTTATAAACAAGTTAAAGGTGTCCCTATGGGACAACCACTATCAGTCCCGGTTGCTAATATTTTTATGCACTATTTTGAAAAAAATCTGTTGTTAAAATCTCCTCTTAAGCCAAACTTGTATGTAAGATTCCTGGATGATATGTTTATAATTTGGAATCATGGGGATAATGAGTTAAATAAATTCCTCGAATTAGCCAACCAATTAGGTGAATTAAAGCTTACATTGGAAAAAGAGAATAATGATGAATTACCCTTTTTGGATGTGAAAATAAAACGGAATGGTTCTAGATTGGAAAGAGATATTTTAGAAAAGAGACTTATTCAGGACTACTTCTTAATTTCTTATCAAATCACCCATATGGAATGAAAATAGGCATTCTTAAATCCATGATATTAAGAAGTCTTAGAATAGTTGATATAGAAAATAGAGATAAGGAAATGAGGAGATTAAAAGAAATATTCAAACTAAATAGCTATCCGTCAAGTATAATAGATAGATTAATAGATGAGATGTTACAGAGATTTAACAATAATATAATAAACAAAGTAAAGAAGGAAACGGAACTGGATAAGCACAAAATTATGGTATTACCTGATTCTAAATTGAGCAGGAAAATTAGAATAATAGCAGCTAAATACAATATTAAAACAGTTTTAAGATAATCGCTTACTATAGGCAATAAACTACCTAACCAAAAAGAAAGAGTAGAACCCCTCGAGACATCAGGAGTATATGCGATACCTTGCAAAGAATGTAATCTCAGGTATATAGGCGAAACCATGCGACCTATAAAGGTTCGTAGAGGTGAACATAAGACAGCCTGCAAATATGGACACATTCAAAGATCAGACCTAGCTAGGCATTCGAAGGAAACGGGTCATGAAATAGACTGGGAAGGATGTAAACGCATCCAGTTATGCAACCGCAACAGATTAACTAGACTAATTAGAGAGTCAATTGAAATAAAATCAGGAAAAGGTGCAATGAATGTAACATCGGTAGAAAAATCATTGGGCCCAATATTTAATGAAGCATTTTCTATGGTCAGAAAACGTGAGGCTGTGGAACATGAATTAAGTGGGAACCTAAGTAAAAAACCTCGCTTATAGAAAACTAATTGCGAATGATCTGTACCAATATCAATTTCCTATATACTTATTTTTCTCAATAAAAATGTTCCAAAAGACGGTATACCGATTTAGCAAGGGTTAGTAGATAGAACATTAGATAAGACACATTTGACTTACATTGTCGCTTATATTTTCTATATTTATGTAAGGTAGGAATATCTTAATAAATGTATAATACGTTAGTCATAGAGAAGATATTTATGGTTAATAGCTACCATGTATCCTTTTAAGAGGAAACCAAAATGTGATAGATAGACGGATATATAGATAGGCCTATGGGTAGATTGATAGGTTTATTCTATACACATAATATATATATATATATATATATATATATATATATATATATATATATGACTCACACTGTTGCTTATATTTATATATATATGTTTTATACATATTTATATGTATTTTATATATTTATATAAGGTGTGAATAAATAAATATACAATTTGATTAATTGGTAAATAAAAAAACAGTAAGAAAAGAATAAAATAATAATTTGAAATATGCAAACGTATATATATATATATATATATATATATATATATATATATATATATATAGGATTAGGGATGTTGGTCGCATACTGTTGCTTATATTCATATATATATGTTTTTATACATATTGACATGTATTTTATATATTGATATAAGGTGTGACTAACGTAATAAATAAATATATAATAAGAATAGAAATTATTCATATTTAATAATTATCAGTGGTCCTTTTTCTCTCTCTCTATTTATATATATATATATATATAAAGGTTTTACGATATTATATTTAGATATATATGTATATAGATATAATGAATTATTTTAGTCATATGAGCAAATATTCTTATGCAATTATTTCCAATAGTTGATTAACTTCGCATTGTGCTTACGATTAGCTTTTTGAAAAACGTTAGTTGTCCAGGCTATCTCTATCTTTCTCTCTTTAATCGTTCACCTAAGCGTCGATATAACATTCACTCTCCATCCATCTACGTTACTTGCTGCTCCATATTTGAACTAGTTTGTTGCTATGTGCGCAATACCTCACACACCATTGTATACATTAGAGTTCCCGGCTTTAAATAAAATACAGTATATGATAATCAAGGTTTTAGTTTTAGCATTTTTTAAAATTTTGATTACCGTGACATAGTAGCAATACAGTTATAACAAATAACAAAAGGTTCGATATTGTCTCTCTCCCCTAAAATATTCTGCATACGAGATGAGATGAGGTATAAGTGAGGTAATGATTGGTCTGCTAATTATAAAAAGTTATATATTGAGTTTAGTTACTGAGACAAATTCTATGATTAAAATAGTGTTGAGTCAAATATATATAAATAGAATGGTTTTAGAACGAGGTTACCACATTTGCTTAAATCTGCTATTGTGATCAGTGTTGTGTTGCCCGATGATGGTGTTGGAAAGTAGGCACCGAAACGTCGCCAGTAAACAAAGATGTGATAGAACCGCATTTCCAATTGAAGTAAAAATGAGTCAACCCGATCAAAGACAAAACAAAATTGGAAATAGTGACAAATCGGATCTTTGTGTAACTGCCCGTGTACAGCTAATACCCGCGTACGCAAAACGCGGCATTGATAACCTGAATGCTTACACACCGCAAAACATTGAGTTCAAAAGACAAACTCAATAGTTTTCTTCAAAGTGACATTAGAAAATAGTAACCAAATATCAAACTAACACACCAAAAGATTTTTGATATTCAATATATTTAACTTTTCAACTAATTCAAGAGAATCTTTTAAGCCAGTTTCAACAGGTTAACCAACAATTTTGATAGTGCATGAATTGACGCATTTGACATTGAAGCATGTTGTCTTAAAGTAATAGCGGATTGATGAGTCTAGGTAGTTATTTCCCAATTAGCTTCAATTATTTGTGCTCGGCATGTGTGACTTTCCTTTCAATATGAAGTTATTATAATTAAGTCGAAATGACACATTTGAGCTTTTTCCGTTACATCATTCTTTGTGTCAATTCCAAATTGCGGACCAGAAATCAAACCATTCAACTTCAAAAAATACTTAAATCAAATAACAAAAGTTTGAGTGAGACTATGAGCAAGTAAAGGCTGGAGTAGATTTCTAATCACTTTACCTGTGTATGTGATCATAAATGTACATATCTCAGCCAACCACAGTCTTTTAAACATATATTATGATAAATGTGCATTATACTCCTCTCTTGGATTACAAATCATATACAGAGTGCCGTAGATTATACGGAGAGGAGGAGATCTAACTTGATTAGCTCAAGCATGTAAATCCTAAATAAAAATGACATACTAACGTTCGATGTTAGAATAAAACTATATATATATATATATATATATATATATATATATATATATATATATGTGTGTATATATGGAGATAGAGAGATGAAAGAGTTAATTGATCCGATCAAATAATCAAATTAACTTCAAAATGAAAATTATTATCCAATTCGGATCCTTCATAAGAAGAACCCATTTTCAGTAAAAGCCAGGGAGAGAATAAATTTGAAATTGAAAGTAATTCCATAAGACAAATATTAAGAATGAAATAATTGCATTAAAGCTAGAGAGATTAGCCAATTAAATTATTAGATTGGTACAGCACCTGAGACGGAATTTTATTAAACTATCCTGGGCCTACTCTATACGATTGGTATTTTATTATCCAAGGTAGTCTCTTCTTTCTTGGCTTACGTATGGCGTCCGAATGATCTAGCCTATATTTTCTTTCAATCGAAAAGGCGTCATTAAATATTGGACTTAATTATTTTTCTATAGATGTTATATTCATGACATCGATTCTGAGTTTCATTTCAATTGACTCAAAAATTGATATGTTACGTCTATTACCATTGCATATAGAAATGCGTTTTTATTCTTCTTATTTAATCTGACCGTCTCTATCATATGAGTGTCTGGTAAGATCCGATCTCGGAGTATGCAAATATTTGCATATTGATAAATATTATCCCCTATGTACCTTTACTGGGCGCATCTTTTCCTTTATATACAAAAGATTACAAACCTTGAAGGGTATTTTTTTAAATTGCGTTTGTATTTATGAGATATATTTTTATCTTGTGTTTCAATATCTTATTCCTTAATGGAATTCTTTGTTCGAGTTTTGTTATTCAATTGCTAGTGACTTTACCTTTCTCCTCAATTTTGAATCCGTTAATACCATTTTTCTTTGTGTGCATAACGGTATTTAGGTATCACTTCTTCCGCTTTACAGAAAGTGTGTTCCTCTCACTCTCTCTCTCTACCTCTCTCTCTCTACATATCCATCTCACTATATATATATATATATATATATATATATATAATGTTTATTCTAACAGTGGACGTTTATATATCAATGAGCTTGTTGTCATTCGTCTTTCAGATTAAATTGTTTCGAGCTAATCAAGCTTAGCTTAAATTTAATTCTCTGTTCTTCCCTCCTTAGTACCTCTATGGCACTCAATATGTGAATTTTTAACTAGATTACCCATACATAGTTTTACTTGACAAGATTTGCTATATCCGTGTTCATATTTTATTTTGAGACATTCCGTTGATCATTTTCGCGTATCTTGGTTAATCGAACGCACATTACACAAAATAAAGTCATGTAATAAAGCACATAAAATTTTTTTCCACAGTCTCATATATATATATATATATATATATATATATATATATATATATATATATATATATATATATACAGGGTTATTTTTATGTGCTGATAGTCAAAAAGGACTAAGAAGAAAACAGATTAGGACTCATAGAACAGACAGAAGAGGCGAAACTACTCAGAGCAACCCCTGCACGAATTTACGGAAACCTTAAATCTCATTAAAACTTGACAGTCTCAGGAGATTCCCTGATGCATCTCATTATGCAAATAATCATCGCGCAGCAGCATAAACCAGTTAAGTTTCCTAGCAGGCCAATTTAATCACTAAAAAATGTCATAAACACGAATAACTTAAAGGAAGCTTACGAATTAGCAATTGAACTGAAGGGACAAAACATCCTAAAGAAAAATAGCCTCGACTGATATCTCATCCATATTTACGAACATCCCAATTAAAAACGATAATCTTCTTTAACCAAATTAAGAATTAAATTCAAGATTTTCCCAAAGATACCAATGACCACAGAGACTTCATATCAGTATATACAGCAAACGTGCAATTTACATTTGACTTTAATTTTTATTGTAAGTTCAACAGTTTTGCTATTGGAAGCTGCAGTGCAATTCTCTTGGCAGAGGTTTACATGCGCCATCTTGAACAAACGAGCATGAAAAACATTTAATTAAAGCGTACTTTAGAAAAGATATGTAGATGACCTACTATTTATCACCCCGGACACATTAGATCAAACCTAAATCCTAAAACAAGCCAGTAAAGCCGATCGCGGCACCAAATTCACTCTTAAAGTAGAGGTAGAAAACACTTTTCCCTTTTTGATAATCTGACTCACCCGAGAAGAAAATTGTGACTTGACACTGGAATTAAATAGAAATGCTGATACATTCATTATAACAGAAGTGTACCAAACTTTCAAGAAAGAAACCTAATTGGCTGCCTAGTAAACCGAATCAGCAAGATCTGCCCTGACCGTAAGATCGAGGAAGAACTAGGCTACCTGCGAAGACATTTGCTAAGAAACAGCTACCCAGAATGGTTTATAGATGTCAACATCAGGCCATGTCCAATTCGTACTACAGATTATACTTCCAAAAATGTTTTCCTAATTATTTCGAATTATTAAGGAGAATTTTCCAAGGGAAATAGTTAACATCACATTCAAAAACTTAATAATAATAGATTGAGCAGGTGGTGGTAAGGATTCTTTAAATCAAGTGTGCGAGCTTGAAGTAAACACCAATCCCATTGTATTTAACCAGTCGTCGAACAACATAACACAACTACCGCCAGCCGCAACGCACTGACTCGTTTCGAACATCCATGATAATCAGTTAAATACTGTTTGTTGCGAAGAACTAATATATATGCAAGTATGTATTAGGTGTTGCTAACGTAGTAACAAATTATTTCATCTGTGACCAGAAGGATAAACCAAAGGCAGCATGAACTGAAAGTATAATCTCATGCACATTCGTTTCGTGTTTACTGGCGACTCATCAGTGGGAGCCCGTAATACGACCTTTAACCACTATATATTTGGTCGAAGAATGTGGAATAATAGGACGGTACAATCTCCTAGACGAATGTGTAAACCTGCAATAGTGAAGCTAACATCATATAAAGTCTACGACAATGCGACTTCAACGCTAACTCACACTATATAATATATATACCGAGTCTGTAAAGGATACTAACACTATGGCTATTGTGTTAGTAACCGATACCAACATTATTGTACCGAAAAGGTACATGGTACTAACACTATGGTTTCCGAGTCGGTACATGTTACCAACCTGATGGATATCAATTTAGGCTATAGTTCACCGAAATTGAGAATTACAACAATTTCTGAACACCTGTTACTCCAGTAAATCCATACACTCTGGCCTTCATCGATATCAGTTATCACATTTCGCGGTAAGCATGACATAATTCAATTCAATATATTACAGTTAAATTCTGTTTGTTGAAAATAGGCATTCTAAAATCAATGATAATAAGAAGTCTTAAAATAGTGGATTTAAAATATAGGGATAAAGAACTAATGAAATTGAAAGAAATATTCAGGATAAATGGTTATCCGGAAAAATTAACTGAGAAAATCATAAAGGAGACATTATTGCGATTTAAGAGAAGAATAACACAGGAGAAACGGACAGGAGATTTAGATAATCAGAATGAAGATAAGCACAGAACTCTGGTTCTACCAGACTCCAAATTAAGTAGAAAGATTAGGATATTAGCAACAAAATACAACATAAGAACAGTGTTAAGGCAAACAGTTACAATAGGCAATAAGTTACCGAATCAAAAAGAAAAAATAGAACCTCTTAACACATCAGGGGTTTATGAGATACCTTGTAAAGATTGCAATCTTAGGTATATAGGTGAAACCATGCGTCCAATAAAGGTACGTAGAGGTGAACATAAGACTGCATGCAAATACAGACATAGTAATAGATCGGATCTAGCCAGACACTCAATGGAGTCAGGTCATCAAATAAACTGGGACGGCTGTAAACGGATTTCACTATGTAACCGAAATAGATTAACCAGGTTGATTAGAGAATCAATTGAAATAAAATCAGGAATGAACGTCATGAATATGACATGTGTAGAAAAATCATTAGGCCCAATATTCAATGAAGCCTTCTCTAATGGAAAGAAACGTAGATTAGAGGAATCAGAGCTAACAATAAATCTAAATAAGAGACCACGACTATGAAAGGGGAAAAAACAGAACGAATTAGATGGAGTTAGAGGGCGGTAATATGGCTATAGTTATATATGTATATATATGATGAACATTTCAATTTATATAAGATGTGAGAGAATTTCACGTTGTTGCTTATATATTTATCTAAATATATTTAACAAATATGGGCATCTATATTTCGCAAATACATATATATGGATGATTCTAAATATTCATATAAGATGTGGGGTGAACTCACATGGTTGCTTAAATGCTTATTTAGATATTCACAATATATATGTAGAAGAATATTTAGATTTTATATATAAGGTGGGAAAAGCTCACATGGTTGCTTTTGTGAATTGAGATAGGCATTATGTATATATATATATATATATATATGAGGTGTAGACGGGAAGATAGATATGCTTTGATATTTATATATACATATAAATTGTAAGTGGTTGAATTTCAAAGAACCTATTTCAACTGCTTATAGATACATATATCTACATATATATATATAGAAGTATATAGATAGACAATAAAATAGATATATAAAAAGTGTTTTACTGATATAATTTATCCGTTGCGGGACTCACAGTGTTGTTTGTATGAGATTCATATTATATATATGGTATATACACGTATATATATATATATATATATATATGATGAATATATAGATATTTATAAAAGATGTGGGATGAACCCACATAGTTGCTTATATGCTTATCTATATATATACATAGATAGCGTGTGGACATATGTATAAATGGATATTTTATAAGATGTGGGTACAAATATATAAGTAAAAATAAAATTAAAATATAAAAGATTGCTGATATATATATAGTGTATACACGTAGGTATAGTTATATTTAAATATATAGATATTTATAAAAGATGTGGGAGTAACCCACATAGTTGCTTATATGTTTATCTATATATATAGATATATACGATATTTTAATACAGAAACTAATTCATATAG
Organism: Eudiplozoon nipponicum; assembly: GCA_029291075.1. Taxonomy (NCBI): domain Eukaryota; kingdom Metazoa; phylum Platyhelminthes; class Monogenea; order Mazocraeidea; family Diplozoidae; genus Eudiplozoon; species Eudiplozoon nipponicum. The sequence continues at coordinate 20,904 of JAQBSW010008417.1, forward strand.
GATCTGAGTATAAATGTGTACTGAGCGGAAAAACGATTTAGTTAGTGTAACTTCCGTATTCGGTCTTGTCAAAATGATAGAATAATACTCTATAGAGTTTCAATAGTTTTTTAATCTCTCTGTATATAACCGATTGCAAGCTGGATGAAATTAGGTGAACTGGGGGGCAGGTGAGGATTACAGCAATATAGAATTCAAAATTTGTTGATCTTTCTATGCGTCCGGTACAGCAATTAAAATATAGACATCATTGATAGGCGTGTATGTCAATCCATTAGGTGTGCTTATAGTTAAAATACACATGTTTATAGGTAGATGTGTGCGCAGAGGGGGACAGGGATAAGTTTTTGTATACATTTGAGTATTAGAGACTAGGTATAAGACCGGATATTAGGAAGACAATTAAATAAAAAAATATATAAATATATATGTCTTGAATGAGGATACCACATTTGCCACAAGTTGTGTTTTACTCCTGTGCGTATTGTGTGAACCCTGAAGATGAGACTGGAAATAACGTCTCGAAATATAGGTAAAAGATCAATGGCGGATCTTGATCCTAAAGCGCTTTCAGAAAATCAGCTAATTGAAGGCTTAAAGGAGAAGGGACAAGTGAGAACCCATCAACTGAGGCCAAAAATTACATCATCTGAAAAGATAAAAGGTTCAAGATTTTGCCGACCTATGAGTGCTAACAATTGTCCCGCACAAGAAAAATGCGGTCAAATCCGAAACGAAAAGGACAGCACTGAGAAACAAAATAATACATCTTTTAAAGATATGATATTCTTTTCTTTAATTAATCCTTCGTAGAACATATGAAAATTACTTCCAGTCCACCTAATGACGCATTCTTCCAATTTGAAGTCCACTTAATTACTTATAATAAGCAATTGTTAAGTTTATAATAAATTGATTTCTTAACATTAAGCATTTTATACGCACCAATGATTTGGCGTGCTCAGTTACCTCCGGCAGCTGATAATGCATGGCGATTACGCGCAAAATCGGCTCACGCGGCAAATGAGTCTCAGACTGAATCGTCAACGCCGTTTGACATTTAATGGCTATCAACCGCGTTATTTAGCTGACGCATTGTGCCGCCACGATCGGAGGCCTTTCTTCGCTTCGGCCTTCGAAGCAAATGTTCATGATCGCGCGCAATCCGTGTGTTGGCTGCGATATCATTGCTTGTATATTCGGCTAATTCGAATGGCAGCATCTGATCTAAAATGACTACTGTAGGTGGCTCAAGATAGCTCACTCATCGCTCTTCCAGACACTGACTAAACTTGCACATCTTGATGTTGGACAACGACCAAAAATTATACTCAGCATAAAAATTTATCGTAGATTGGCATTTAACCTCAAGAAGAGGCAAACTAACGGATTTTGGTTTTGCTCTTCAATTACGTAATACTTGATGTTTAAATGTTCTGATAATTCACACACCTAGTAAATATCAAACAGGCTACTGAATCATATCGACTAACAACGGGATCGTAAAGTGTGCATTGTTGTGTACGGAAAAATTGAACTTTACAAACCAATAGGATAGTTGCTAAAACGTTAATGACCCTGGCAACATTTTAATTCGGCAATCATACGCTGCATGGCAACAAAAGTTAGTCTCTTTTATTATACAAATTTTAATGGTGGGGAAAAAATATCTTCATCTATGTGTCTGCTCCATTTTGAATTGAAATTATGTAATTTCTTAACGCAACGATGCGATCTATTGCAGAACTATTGTTTTTGACACTTAAAGATCACAGAAGAGATGATTATCCAAATGCATTGAATAATTTAGTTACAGAAAATTAAAACAAGCATAACAAATATGTCTTGATTTAAATAGCCAGTTTCACAGCACTCCTCAAGGATAAAATTATCATTGACACAAAAAGCTGAAATCCTAGTCGTCTGTTTCGGAAAATAACTTGCTTTCGACATAATGTTGGTAAAGTTATTTTGGATGCTTTATAATTCCCACTATAATAACGCCCCTCGTTTTATTTAAATCATTAGCGTTATTAATATCACAGCGTAAGCTGTTTCATACAATATGCTGAATCATCAGCTAAATGCACAAAAGAAGTTTGTAAGTGATTCTAATCTAAAATGTTCATGTGTGCTACTACATTTTTGTCTTCCGCTTCCTCTACGTTGTTTTATAATGCATGCATTTATCCAAAACTAATCCCTTTGGCTTTCCGAAATTGACCACATAAATTGCCTTATATTACGAGCAAGTTTTGTTCTGGCGAGAAGGAATTCGCGTTTTTGACTGTGTTACGTGTACCTAAATTATAGTAACTGTATGCTTCAACTAACGAATTATTTCTTCATCTCAATTACTCTCCAAGTTGTTACAAACAATAGCACTCAACATAGACATTACGTGTTAGCAACAGAATCGTTCAAATCCGCAAGGGGCACCTCAGTTCATAAAGCCGACTCAGTTACTAAGAAACCTTTAGCCATTGATAACGCGGTTGTTTCAAACTGATACATCAAAAGTTTCATTTTGCCACGCTTTTTCTCGCCATCAAGGCCAATTCAAATTCTGTAAGCATCATAGATAAAAATAAGGAGACAACTTCACTTTTTTTATTTATTAAATCAATTTTGCAGATGTGAGATAAAAACAAATGCTATTTTACATAAGCACTCATACAGCATAGCAAAGAATCCGTGCGTTACACACACAAACACGTTTAAGACTTCGTGCTTAGCATCAGAGCATTACGAAAATTGAAAAACGACAGCCAAACTGCGATGTACCCGCGTAAAGTATGGAAAATTAGAAATGCGTCTCTCTACTCTTGTAGCCTTGCATAATTTATACGTAACTGGAATGCTAGCAGCAATATTTCTAGGCAATTGTTAACAAATAGTTTTAGCAGCACTCACGATGCATAAAAGGTATTTAATTACACTTCAGCATGCTCTTGTTTCGTTTAAGTAAAAATCGATTTCTGATCGATCGACACAATGAACGAGTTATGCGCTGTTCACTATATATATATATATATATATATATATATACATATATATATATAAACTCGATGCATTGCAAAGCACAGAAACGCCTACTCTAGCGCTATGCGGCTTTACACATAACCCTCATTCGTGTTTGTAAAATTAGAAGTCACAATATTAATCTAGAGATAGTGAAACAGACTTGGCCGGATCACTATCATAAATTATAGCAGGGCATAACATTTTACGCGCCGTAGAACGGAAAGCGGCCCAGTAGTCAAGAAAACGAGAGTGCGACGGAGCACATAAATTAGATCAGCACGTCTCGCTCCCGGACGAGGACAACATAGAACACATTTAATGCAGAAGAAAGAAACCTTACAATAATTTTACTATTTTTTTGAGAATGGTTATAAAGAGATTTGTTTAACTTAAACTAGCAAGCTAGATTTAAAAATGTGTTACCACCACACCCAAATTCGACGATTGAAACTTTGCCTTAATTTTACGACGTTACTGTTGTATTTCTATTCGGATCCACCTTGTCAACTTCTTGCCTTAATTAAGCTTTTTAATGTGATAAATCTTGAGCGTTTAAACTGACAACATGTTTCGACTGCTTTATTTGCATTACCATGACTCCTACCACATAAATACGCCATTTAACAAAGTAAATGTAAATTATTAAATCTGACGTGTGCATAGAGGAATCCACATTAATTACACTAACTTTACTTTAATGTATGTGAATATGCAGATAATTATATTTAACTGATTAAATTACGATTCTAACACAATCACACACGTGCATAACTTACGATTAACAAGAGAATCGTTTTGCGGTCACTGTAATCTCACTTCGATTAACGAACACATGCTGACAAATGCACACATGCACACACACACTTATCCAGTTACAAGTCAGTTGTTTTTAAGAGATCTAATAGTAGGTATAAATGAAGCAGTTTAATCGAAACTTACCACTTGACATCGTATTTGTCAAATTTCTTGGTGCGCTGAGCTAATCGCTGTCAAAAGAGTCCTTCTAATGCAAAATGAATGCATTATTACTGAATGACAAAGACAGCAAATCGGACTTTTAATATTTTAGATACTATCTGCGGTCAGATGCTCGGTAATCAGAGTACTTTCCTGCTCTGATGATGATCCTGGAATGTCGGAACGCGCCAGTACGTATGGAGGGTTAAAATGGCCAGAAGGTCCGACTCACACTAATTGTGCTGTTTTGTAAATGTATAGAGATAATGGGATTGGTGTTTGTCACGACTCAAAACTTGATTTAATGAAATGTTAATAACATTCGCGTAATCAATGACTGTGTAATTGTAAATTTTATATTCATACTCCGAGGCTCCAAAACATTGTTATGGAATGCAGAGAATTGTGCAGTCGGCACTCACATTTAAGTACGATACGCTCAAACCCACTAGGTTTGAGAGCCGCAAATCCTACTTTCCTTACCCTACAATTCGCGAAATCAATGATTGTAGAAATTGCGCAGCCGGTCTACAGTCAATTACAATGTGTTATGGCCGCACATTCTTTTTACAAACTTTTAAATGAATCTCGGTTTGATACTCGTCAATCAAACTGCCGTCGTGCAATGAAAATAATTTTTGACTGTAGAAAAGCATCAGCGCGTCTGAATGACTGAAGTTATGCTGTTTTTCAAGGGTCATATGAAATAGGATGGGTGTTAATATGAAACAAGCAAACTAGATTTGATAATTGTTACCTTGAACCGCGCAATTAACGAATTTGTAATAATAAAAATTCTCAATTCATCACCACTCTCACCATGTAAGTGTCGTGTCTGTTACATAACGACAGTTTTGGTGTGGCTAGCTCAATCTTTTGGTCTAATGAGATAAACGAATGCGTAAATTAATATATGAACTTAAAGTTGTGCGTATTGTATGGCAGGAAAGATTTGTTGATAGAGCCATAAATCCGAAGCAATTGAGCGCCGGTTTAAGCCCTGTTGTAGAAAAAGGATGACCATTATATGAATAAGTCCCAATGAGTTGTGCGTATTGTATGACAGGAAAGATTTGTTGATAGAGCCATAAATCCGAAGCAATTGAGCGCCGGTTTAAGCCCTGTTGTAGAAAAAGGATGACCATTATATGAATAGTTCCCAATGAGGATGAAACCGGTCTACTGGATGAATTTCTTTTACTACGTGGAGAGATGTATATATAAACTAGAAGTTGGTTAAATCAAGTAGCAAATAACCCTAAATAATTGTTTTTACAACCAATGCAATCAGTAACCGATCAACTATACTTATTTTCAGTCCAATACCACTTCTACATTTTATGTATCGTCTGCTCTAGAGTGACAAACTGGAGGCGTCTAGGTTGAATAACTGAGAATTGTGTAGTTTGCGGCAGGATAATGAAGTGGATAGAGCCACGGACTCAGGAGCTGTTGGGTTCCAGTTCAAATTCTGTCACGGTAAAAACTATGAGTAGAGTTCTATGAACTCCAAAAAAACGAAACCGACCAACTGGATGAATTTTCCTCGTTGCTTAGACAATGCGTATTTTATATCATGAAATGCATATATAGCAAGCTAGCAAACAATATTTAAATAATTCTTTAGAAATGAGAGCTTTGAAAAAATTCATTGTACTCTTCGTATGTGCAGAAATAAAAAGAAACTTTATCGGATAAAAGTAACATTTCTTTCTCATTATCTCCTCAAGTATCTACTAATGAACATATCTTTATATATAAATTGGAATGCGAAAAAAGATATAAATATGTGAACATACAGAGAGTTTGAAAAAACTAAAACCAATCAATTGCGTTCGTCACATCCAGTTTGTGTGTTTTGGTAATCCGTACATTGGTGGAGTAAATGATCCAACTGGCTTGAGCTTTTGTGTAGTGGCCTCATAAAATAAACCGACATCTGTCAAGATCTTAATTTCATTTATTACTTTGAGCTCCACTTTGTCTATTTCATCTTATTTATCGTCCAGACGTGTGAATTTTGTATTGTCCTTAACACGTTTTCCATCTTTAGTATGTAGCCGGATTTGTCCATTATAACTATGCTCTTTCCTTTATCAGCGTGTAGTATTTTGATGTCTGCATTTCTGCTGATACCTCTAAGCGCATTTAGATGTTGCTTTGTCAATGCATGCTGTTCTGCGCATTTAGACGATTTCAATTTAGAAGCCTGATCAACTAATGTAGCCCTGAAACATTTTTTATGATCAATATTGATAGGTAGCCATCTGTTTGTTCAGATAGCACTTCAAATGCTGCCTCAAATTCAACATCGCATTTATTAGAAGAATGTATTCCATAATTTCAGCCCATCGATAGTGCCACCATTATTAGCTGATTGATTGGCACTTTTGATAAGTTAAGCACACGCTTATCAAGATCGGTCGGTATTAAATCACAAAACACCAGGTTTTACATCTTTTTACAATTTATTCAAAATTCTTGCTTTATCTTTCGTCATAACTGTCGACAAAAACAACAGAAATTTCGTTCTACTCCATCATCTACTCCACCAATGTACGAATTACCAAAACACACAAAAACGGTTGTTCTATGAGGCCAATTTTATTAATGGTAATTTCTCCGTTTCATGCACTAGCTAAATGGCTAGTTCGTTTACTTGAACCATTGCGTAAACTACTAGGTAATTATTCGGTTGTCGATTCGTTTGGGTTTGTAAACAAAATTGAAGATATAAATGTTAAAAACAAGATTATGGTATCCTTTGGTGTTACGTCTTTGTTTACAAATGTTCCAATTGATGTAACCAATGGCATTACATTCAAAGCGGTAGAACAGGACATATTACCATCGCTGGTGCCAGGTCACACTCTACGCAAGCCCATCTTATTATGCACGAAGACGTACGGTTTCGTTTTAATGGAAGCATCTATAAACAGACTGATGGTGTGGTAATGGGGAGCCACTTATCTCCAGTGTTGGCTAAAATTAAGCAGAACAATTAACCATAAACCAAAATGGTCAGCACAGTATTTGCATTACAGCAGCTTCGCGCCGTTTCAATATAAATTATCAACAGTTCGTGGCTGCTTTTCAAGAATTGACAGGTTGGTTAGTCAAGATTCAAAAGAAAATGAATACAATAGAGCAATTAACAATTTATTGTCTAATGGCTATCCCAGACAATTAATTGAATCAATTATTAAAAGGGGAATTAAACATAACAGACGTATTACGAGCCAGAACATAAAACAGTCTACCTAAAACATCCCATTTAAGGGGGATGCAGTTTCCTAAATGACACAAAAGAAAGTTGAAGCAGTATTAACACGTAGATTTAATAAAGTTAAACTAAGCGTGTTATTTAGGGTAACACACTTGCCTTTACCAGCAATCAATGACAAACAGCCGTTAAAGTCGATATCAAATATTATTTACCAATATACATGCGCAAGTTGTCGATCAACTTACGTAGGCCGATCGACAAAGGGGTTGATTACTCGAATGAGAGAACATTGTAACTTAAACGCCTGTTTTAAATCGAATGGTGAATACACATCTGTAATTGCGCAACACATCGTTGAAACATCGTACGTATGTTCTCCAGACGTAGCATTGAAAATTATTACTAAATGCAATAACAAAAGGGAGCTAGCCACATACGAAGCCTTACGGATAAACAAATTGCAGCCGGATTTATGCAAGCAGAAGAAGCACGTACAGGCATTGAGCTTGAACTGGATGTGACGCACGCAATTCATTGGTTTCCGTTTTTCACACTCTCTCTATGTTCACATATTTCTATCTTGTTTTGCTTTCCAATTATATATAAAGATATGTTCATTAGTAGATACTTGAGGAGATAATGAGAAAGAAAGGTTTCTTGTATGTCATAAAATTTCTTTTTGCTTTCGCACATTGGAAGGGTACAATGAATTTAAATAATTGTTATGACCGCACGCATAACCAGTGGTTGTTTAATAAATATATGCAACTCAATATCACTACACAGGTAGAGTGGTATCTGTTCTATAATAACAGATCATCGTTGCTTGTAGGAATTTAGGTCTGAAGAGATGCTACTTGAACTGTTCTTAAAAAGGACGAAACCGGTGAACTGGATTTACAACATTATACAATGTCATGTTTATGCTGAAAAATGTATATAAATAAAGGGACTGGTGTTTAATGGAATCTCGTAACCATGATTTAATTAAATTTTGGTGTGGCGTCGGAAGCCATTGTCTAAACAATTTTCAGCCATGATACATTTCCTCAAAGCTGCGTTTTTTTAACAGTCTTAACTTAGCTTGACTTTTGAAACCACTTAATATCAAATCAGAATTCTCATTACATGCACAGTAACTTCCTAGACGCCAAGCTTGTACGGCAGAATTCCAGTGTAAGATCCCTACTTTTTTAGTAATATAAATCCAGAAGTTATCGTGTACTATGTGGAAAATTAAGTTTCTGATTCTGATTTTTTATTTTTTCGAAAAAAGCACATTTTACCACAAATACAAATTCACTGAAAGGAATAGCACGAATAAGTCAACTATTAATCATGTCATCAGATCATTTTAATAGAAAAAATAATTATGAAAGTAGTTACAATTGTTCTATCAAGGTTAGAAATAGTTAACTTTAGCAAGAAAATAGGGTTTCGAGAATGTAACTTCATAAACAATGTCCGAAACAAAAACCACGCGATGTGTGTATTATCAAAGATAAAATAAAAGAGAGGCATGATTGAAAACGATATAATTTGAAAATAAAATCGAATGATTATCATTAGCCGTGGTCCCAATTGATTAAAAAACGCTACAGCCTGTTTTACACTGGAACACAAAGTAAAAGCTTTCTTTTTGTCAAAATCGCAGTCACAAATATTTAACTTTTATTAAAACAAAGTTAAACACTGAATTACCATAGTCCTAAAAAAGGGATTCAACAAACTCAGGCGTACACCTGTTAAGCCCTATACACCACATCAGTTAAGGAAAATAAAAAGAACTGCGAACAGGTAAAATAATGTGTAAATTTAGACCTGCAGCTGCACACAGCAGCAGTAAATACAAATTTGTTAATTAAATCAATTCCGGAGCAAAGCAGAAGCGGTAGAATAAACTCAGCACCTCAACAGAAATGTCATAATCATACGCAACGGTGACTTTCACTTGTCATTATTCCTTCTCCAGGAGACCAGTTAAGTGACTTAGTATATTTAGCATTGTAAACTTCAACGCAAAGGAAATAGCCCTAATAAAATTAGCCATCATCATTCGGTGCATAAATCTTTCAAGAGCAAATCATATAGGTCGCTCGAAGACATGCAGGATAACTTAATATCAAATTCAGACCGTTGGTTTATAAATTGAACTTCAAATCTTATAATCAAACATAGTTCTTGCCTATTAACAAGTTAATGGAAAAGACTAATGATTCAATTATTTCAGCCTTCAAAACCCTAATGTAATGCTTTATTATTGTAACAAAGCTATAAATTACGAAATTACGCATTTATAACAAACACATGCACAACTATTAAAAATTCAATTATAACGAAAAATAACTACTTGACTAACGCTATACTCGTTTCCAGTTCAATAGTTAAGTGACCATTTTGATGATTGATTCCTAAAAAAGTTTACACATCATCACCAGTTTTTTTTATTTATTTTGAAAATTCCTTTTTTATATTTCAGATAGCCCTTTTTGTAATCCATGAATCAAATCTCTTATGCTACAATTATGGGTAAGGAAAACGTTTTAATTCTATATTATTTGATTTACATTAGCACGCTTTATGACAAGTAAGTACTTACATATAAAATCCCACTCAACCATATTAAAACGAAGAATAATACAAATAAACGAAAAGATTAAACTAAAGCCACATGCAGCATTATAATAACAGTCTGTGTAAGGTTTATTTATGTCTCTGGTTATCTCGTAAAAAATGTTTTAAAACGCAACACTTTTGAAAAAAGCAAACACTTTCACATGAATTTAATAATTCAGACATATTAAGAAAGATATTTATAAATTATCAGTTGCTCAGTCACTTTTGCATGATAAAGTATGATTATATAATGCATTAAATTAACCTGTAGCCCATCTTATACGTCCGAAAGGCAAAAAACACCAATAATCAGAGTATAAAAGAAGCATTTTAACAGAATGAGAAAGAAAAGTTATTAGAACTAGGGACCACTAGAAGTTAAAAATTTTACGTGTATAAAAGTTGCATATGGTACTCAGGCAAAAGTTCTATCACAGCCGGCCTGGTTGGATTTGTAGAAAAAGTTAATTAGAATATGAGGATATCAATTTAATGTACTGAAACTACTGCGTTAACCCAAGTGAACAAAAATTATATTTGCGTTTCTTTAAAATACACGTTCTTCAATAAAATGGCATTTAAATAAGTTAACTTAAAATATGTAGCCCTTACTTCAAAATAAAGGCACAAGCAAAGTACCATATGTACCCCCGGAAACGAACAATAGAAAGTGGACATGTTTCATCGGGCCATATTTTAATCTGTGCTAATAATTTAAAAACCATAAAGCTAACAAATATTGACATTCAAAATACGCAAGTTTCGAGCCGAAACTGCCAAATAAGTGGAATATCTTTATGAAGTAACATAGGAAATAGCTCGATTATCTGAGCAAATAGTTATACTAGAATAATCAGACTTCTTAGACAGTCAATTTTATATAAATAGAAACACAACTTTAAAATTCATCCAACTATTTCTCGAAGGCTCGCATCTACCAGAGGCCATGTAATAACGCTTAATTTTGTTTCTATGACAATTACTTTGAATAATTTAACTCGAAAGCGCATCAAACGTTGCCCACATTGCAGCATATGAATCGTCTTTTTCTGCTTCTTCGTTGTAATCCAAATCAATCAATATACTGGCATGTTTCATTGCTGTGAAGTAGTCATTATCAGTCAAAGAGGATAGAGCATTCTCAAGCACATCCGAGCGATGAGCTAAGACGATTAACGCGAGAACGTGCCTGTCAAGTTTTCGCGGATTATTAGGCCATTTCTGTAAGAGAGCTGTCTGTATACATCTGATCAGTTTTTGTTTGCTACTTCCATCGATTATAGGATGAGTAGTCATGTCGAATACAATAAAATTTTGTTTCTCTGTAGTGCATACACCTTTATCCGCCAGGCTTTTCGCTAACCTTTCGCGAACATTACGTAGCTGCAGTGTCATTTTGAAAGGATTCCATGTGTCCCCTAATAAATGTAGCACGTAATTTAATGTCGATCACACTTACCTGTTAAATATTCTATCCAAGTTTTCATAGTTTCCTGTGAATTACATTTCAAATGCTTGTACGCCTCATCGAGAAGCATATCTCCGGTTGGAACATCATTTTTAGGAATTACTTTTCTACAGGACAAATCGCGCTTTCGTCGACCATTGGGTTCTAAAATAATACGATCTCTAAAACACAGATCAATCATCAAGGCTGCTCTTAAACCATTGCTAATTCGATCATTCCAAAAGGAAGTGTAACCCTTAAATAAGCGATCAAGAAATACCTCTCTATCTTTAAGACCTAGGAGATAAATCTCTTCCATTAAAGTGAGTTTTGTATCTTTTGAGTCACATTCATCATCAAACGTATCCACTTCATTAGTTATTTCAGACGCTTTAGCAGACTCCTCTGAGGTTTTAACATTCCTTCTGCATACAACAACTTCATCTTCGTCCATCGTTATGGCATTAGCCAAATACTAAAAAATAATATGAAACTGATCACGAAATTCTGACAGAAAACTAAATTAAAATATTATATACCACACAAGAAATATAGAGACAAATTATTTAAGCAGATTCAACAAACAACGTAAATAAATGACAAAGATTGTAGTTCAGATGGTGCAATAACAAATAATACTTCAAGAAAATAAATAAAACCATAATTTATTTTAAACATGCGCATAATATTACAAATTACTTTTACTGATGTAAAACATAGTAAAATTAATTTAAACTTTTTAACAATAGCAGGAATTAAATTATACATCATTAACTTTAAATCTGACAAACCAATAAAACCCATTTAAACAAAATTCACTATTAAATATCGTCATATTGAATCGCAACTTGTGAAAGCTAGTGTAAAACGCCCCGGCTTCATGTAAATTACCTACGAAATTACAAAAAGGTTAGGTGCCGTGAATTCAAAGAGTAAGTACTGTTAGTGTTTCATATTAGAACCAGAATTGCGTTCTGTTGAGGCCCCTAACCTATTGGTATTTATAAGCCCCATAGATGCCAGTTCGCTAGATGTCCTAATATTCACAGTAGAGTCTGTTTTGCCTACATTGTTATCTGTGTCAATAAGATTTAAATCCATTAGGTCCTGCCCTAAATGAAATACATCTTCTAATTTAATATCGGCATTCATGATCAAGAATTATGATACTTAAATTGACACTTACTTGAGGCGTTTGGAAGGTGAGAGTTGGAAAGCTATATCTTCAGCAATAATCTGCTTTGATGTGTACGTGACCCACAATAATAAATAAATTACCTGTTCCAAGGCTCCTCCTCAGTGTTATATTATATCAGAACACAAGACAAGTGTCGAAGGATGTTTATTGAATAATGTTGTAATCGTTTATTATGGAGAGAAATGTTAAAAATGCAGCAAACGAAAATCTACAACCAGCTCGGAAGCACGATACTCAAAAACTGAAAATAGCGCACAATTTTAAAAATCAAGTCTTTAAACAAAGAATGTTCTGGAAAATAAAAAGAAAAAATTCTTTTTAAATAAAGTTGTTACAATCAGCTATGGTGGTTTAAATTTATCATTCAAGGTCATTTTATAAAAGGCGGAGGATTCAACATCCTCTACACACACCACCTTCTCCAAAAAAAGAGAGGAACGACTAATAGTAGATGTAATCATCGTTCTTCGGCTGACGTAGTATTCTTCCAGATCGTTTTGTGCATACTGGCGCCCCTGACGTCGTCATCTCGCCCGATATAACATTCGCTGGTTCTTCAATATCATCTGGCGTTGACAAATAATTTTCATGCTGTGATTCAGTAGAATAAGATTTTGATATGTTAGACAACGGTTTTTCCAATTGCTGCATTTCATTATGTGTCTGCAAGATGGGATTGCACACCTCAGATTCGCCCATGGAACGGTCATTCAACGCATCTTTTAATTCGGTCACACCGTCAATCCAGATAAACTGGGGAATACAGCGATCCAACGTAACACAATCCTCAATGCCATTTATTTCTATGATGACATTCTTATCAGTCATCCTCTTGACCTTGTATGGTCCTTTGTAAAATGGTGTTAGGCAGTTCTTCCTATTCTCATTAGTAATATAAACA
>JAQBSW010008418.1:0-34270 GCA_029291075.1 Eudiplozoon nipponicum
AGATTGTTAACCCTCATCTTGTTCTGTAAACCGTGAATATCAGCGTATCCCGGTAAGCTTAATTAATATAATATATAAATTGCAAGTAATTTAATAATATTATGGCTGTTTTATTAAATATTGAGGATACAGAGCAGTTAGCAAGTGGACTTAAGGATTGTAGCTTAAAAGATAGTTCAGAGGAACTTAAGTGTTCCAAACTAGATGATCATACCGCATATATGGATTTTCCGGGCCTGGCATCCCAGAGACTCTCTTATGGTAGTGACCAAAGGGCCTCTACAGTATCATACATTTTTAAATATTATTATCCATTTGATGGAACATATATCGTTTGAATCTAAATAAAGATATACTATTCTATTCTCGAAATTAAGATTAGCCTCCATGTTAAACACAATTTAACAATAATTGATTGCGCGGGTGGTGGTAACAATGCTGGCGGTAGTTTTGTTATGTTGTTCGAAGACTGGTTAAATACAATGGGTTCGGTGTTTACGTCAAGCTCGCAAACTTGATTTAAAGCAATGTTAAACACAAGTTTATGTAAATAATTATTAATAAGCAATAGGCTTGTGTATTTCTTACGCAACACTTTGCATCAAAATTTTGATCCAGAAAGAAATTTGACACAAAAAACTTAATAATTAATTTACATGTTCGTAACTGATCCTAATATGCTCGAATAGGAAAGTAACCACAAAGAGGGAAGAACATCTTGTGAGGATCAAAATATTAAAATTGGTAGACAATACAAGATGGCTGTTACACGTTAACAGAATAGTTCACTCTAGTCTGATACAAACCATATAAAACTGAAATCAAGCACAATTAAAGATTTAAAATACGTAAAATTATTTAAATAAAGAATATTATCAAATTTAAACGAATATTTCCTTTTTTAACAATGTTCGTTTAAACCACCCACGATTGTTTAAATTTATCAATAAATTTGTAAACGTCCCGGCCGCAAGTAATTGCGTGCAACGTTGCAAGAAGAAGACAAGACAGGATTTTTCTAATAACAGATAATGTTGGTGGCCCTTAACAGGACCTAAAAAGTGTTCACCTGCAAATGCCATGAACGTTATGTATATTGAAGTGATGATAGTATATAGAATTACTTGTAGACACTTGCTCTGTATGATTACTTTACTTTACTTTACTGCGGCTGACTCCTTTTGGAGGATAAGCCGGCTCCACATTTCATGGAGTTTCTTGGGAATTTGGTACAAGTGGTGTCCCCTCACCACTCGGCTTTTTCATCGAGAGCGCACCTCTAGCCTTTGCACATCCAAGCGCAGTCTGCAATGCAGCAGTAAGTTGCATGGTTGCCGGTGGCTGTTGAGAGCTCATTCGCCATTCGGAAGTACGGGGTACTGTCCAGGAGTCCATGTAATCCTGTGGCTGTTGAACCCTTTTGTGGCGGGGAACACACGCCGAGTCATGGTGCCGTCGTCGGGCTCATGTGGTATTTTATAGGAGATCCGATTGCCGGTCGGAAATCCACCAGTCCCTTGTGACACCACCGCCATAACCCCGTTAGCCCATGTACGATCGGCCATCGAGACATGGTTGACACCGTCGTACCACGTTGAGGAGGGGATGGACTTTACGATCTGGTTAGTTGACTGAATGTTCCCTCCGTGTGGAAGCACCGGAATAATTAGAGTTGTCGAAACTGAATGTGACTTGCTGTTCAAAAGTTTAGAATTGTATTGTCGAAGATCTGAGGCAAAACCGTGGTGACTGGCCCATGTAGGAATCCGATTAATGGATGATCGATTACGTATGACTATATGTGCAGCAATAACAAGATTGTCGTAACCGAAGACTAAGCGGGGTAAACGCAAGTCCAGAAGTCGGCGTAGGTAAACAGTTAAATGGTGAGATTGACAGCAATCACATGTAGCGAACATACCAGAAGTGTTAATTGCACCGTGCTTATATAGGCCGATGCTACACGCCATTGGTTAACGGCAATATTGTGCGCTTTAATTGGTTCAGCGTATTGAAATTTGCATTTGATTTTGGCAATATGTCGGCGAATTAATCTGAGCCGTTACAAATTGTAACCTTATCTTTTTCGGAGGAATGATCTCTCTGGACATTATGTAGAAGAAGCTATTTCCTCCGACAAAATAAAAATGACATTTATTAATAAATTTAAACCACCTTGGCTGATTGGATAGAATATTATTTCAAAAGTAATTACTCGTTTATTTTCTAGATATTCTTTATTTAAATACTTGACAGTATATATACTTTTGAATTGTGTGTAATTTAAGTTTTCGTAATCTGTACTTGTCTGGCCTGACTTTTCTCAGCAAGCTACATTTGTGTCTTTTTTCCAATTTACGTTTATAATTACTCGATTTTCCCAGTATACAACTGCTCACATTTTGTCTTTTGAATCGTACATATTGGGGACGTACTGGAACAGGTAATTTAATAATTCTGTTTTTCACGTCTTATTTCGTTCCAGGGTATTTGATCGGGTATTTTGCTACGTAAGAAGTACACAGTCTGTTTTCTAAAACAAAGTTATCAAATTAATATTTACGTACGATCAGCATGGAAGCTAAACTTAAGTTTGAGGACACATGAAGAGGCTCCTAACCTATTCGTGTCTGAGAACCCCATAGATGCCAGATCGTTTGTAGTCCTAAAATTTACAGTAGAATCTGATAAGCTTATATTTTCATTCGCATCTGCTAAATTCAAACCTGCAATATCTTGCGCTAACTTGCTAGTGTCCTCAAATTTAAGATCTGCATCCATATCTATGAAATTTAATTATTAAATAGACACTTAATGTTAGGCAAATCGGGATGTGAAACCTGTCTCGTAGGAAAACGCCCAAACAAATAATCTGGAAAGAAATAGACGCGAAAAACGGAATTATTAAATTACCTGTTCCAGAGCGTCCCTTCTATGCGTGCATCAACAAAAATATATAAGACATTTGTAGCAGGCGTATATTGTAGAAATTGATCTGTTTTTAATGAAGAAAAACGAAACAATTGCAGCAGGCAAAAGGAAGATACTACCAGTCGATGACAATAATGCTCAAAAAACTTAAAATGGCGCACAATTTAAATTTAAATATTTCAACAATGAAAGTTCTCAAAAATAAATGAATAAATTCTTTTTAAATAAAATTCGTTTCAATCAGCCAAGGTGGTTTAAATTTATCAGTTAATGTTACTTTAATTTTGGCGGAGGAATTATCTTCCTCCACATACACCACCTTCTCAAAAAAAGACGGCTAGTAGTAGACGTAATCATGATTCATTGGATGACGTTGCACTCTTCCAGAACGAGTTGTGCATAATGGCGCCCCTGAAGTCGGCATCGCGCCCAGTACAGTTAACACTGGTTCTTCCGTTCCATCTGGTATAGCCAAACTGTTTTCATGTTGTGAACTGGTAGAATAAGATTTTGCTATATAAGACAACGTGTCTTCTGAGTTCTGCATTTCGTTATGCGCCTGTATGATGGAATTGCACACATCAGATTCGCCCGTAGAACGACGGTCATTCAACGCATCTGTTAATTCAGTCATAACGTCTAACCAGATAAACTGGGGAATGCAACGATTCAACGTAACACAATCCTCAATGCCATTTATCTCTATGATGCCATTCTTTGTAGTCATCCTCTTGACCTTGTATCGTCCTTTGTTAAATGGTTGCAGGCAGTTCTTCCTATTTTCATTAGATACATACACATGCGAAGCCGATCTTAGATCAGAGGACACATAGCATTTGGTTTTTGCTTTTCTAGTCTTGGTTGGAGCCAAACGGCACATCTTATCTCTAAGTGCTCCTACGAGCCAATCTACATAACTAGAAGCCCAATCAAGACTACTTGGAGTTTCTATTAGAAGACCTCCAGGCAACCTTAATGGTTCTCCATAAACCAGTTCTGCTATTGATGTACCTAATTGTGTCCTATATCTGTTGCGCATGGCGAGTGGTACTATAGGAAGATCGTGTATCCAGCTTCTTCCGCTAGTACACCTTAACGCAGCTTTCAGTTCACGATGCAGCCTTGCTACCATCCCATTCGCTCGTGGGTTGTATGCGTTAGTATGCAATACAGTGGTTCCCATGATGTTGAGAGATCTTACGAAAAGCTCGGACATAAATTGACTACCGCGATCACTAGTGACCTTTTCCGGAACACCATAACGCGATATCCAATTATGTAGAAACGCGAACAAGACTTCTTGCGCTGTCATGTCTTTTAAAATCGCCACTTCAAATTGACGACTAAATCTATCTACCATAGTCAGCAAATATTTGTTACCATTTACCTCAGGCATCTCGACAATGTCTAGATGTACGTGTCTGAACCGTCCAATAGGTATCCCAATAATCTTTATCTCGGTTTCGGTATGTCGCCACACCTTACACTTTGGACACTTGACACAGGCTCTTACCCATACCTGTATGTCTTTAGACATGTGCGGCCATACATATCTGTCGTTAATCAATCGAATTGTGGCTTTAATAGATGGATGACCCATGTCGTATAACACTTGGATAATTTTGGCCCGTAACTCCAACGGCACATATGGTTGTGGTTGACTTCTAGACGTTTCGCATAACAACCACTTACCACTTATGAGCTTACGAATATATCCTGCCGTTTAGACAAAACTGATGTAAATGGATCCGATCCTTGCGCTTCCTCGATTTGACTAACTAAATCATGTATCGAATTATCTAAACTCTTCAACGGACCTTGAAATATCTGCTTGACATCAGCTTCATTCGGTTTGCTAAGTGCATCGGCTACCACATTCTCCTTACCAGCAATATGAGACACAGTGAAATCGAACTGTGCCAACCGGGTTATTTGGGAATTTACTCTACGAGAGTAATTAAGCCTAGCTGTTTTACTAAGTATACTGATCAATGGCTTATGATCGGTCAATAACTTAAACTTATGTCCGTCTAAGTAATGCTCGAAGTGTAGCACTGCGGCATACACTGCTAGAAGCTCTTTACCAAACGTATCATAACGTTTCTCTCGATCATTAAGCTTACGGCTATAAAACCCAATCGGTCTTACTATGTCCTGATCTCTTTGCTGTAGCACTGCCCCTATTGCAACATCTGAGGCATCTGTGATTAGCTCGAAAGGTTTCTCCCAATCTACAGGTGCTAATGTGGTTATGTCACTTAACATTTCCTTGGCCTTTTGGAATTTCTCTCGGTCTTCTGGATTCAAGTTTATCGGCCAAGACTTCTTGATCGTGCTCTTTACACGAGTGAGATGGTGTTTTAACGATCCTAGAATTCCGGCTAGATCTGGAATGAATCGACGATAATAGCTGATCATACCCAAGAACCTTCGCAGCTGGCACACGGTTCGGGGTTCTGTTACATCCTTAATAGCTTGGATCTTATCTTCCAAAGGTTTAATTCCATCTTTGGAAAGTATATGACCAAGGTATTTAACTGAAGAGCAACCGATATTACTCTTATTAGGTTTGACCATTAATCCATATTGTTCCAGCCTGGTCAAAACCGTTTCCAAATGCGTACGATGTTCATCTCGTGAGCGACTAAAAATTATTATGTCGTCTATGTACACCCTCGCAAATGGACAATTCTGAAGGATTTCTTCAGCCAAACGCTGGAATGTCTGACTGGCATTTTTCAAACCAAAAGGCATTCGAAGAAATTCATGCGATCCCCCTCCTGGAAATCTGACTGCGGTGAGTGGTATCGAACTTTCTTCCATTGGTACCTGATAGTACGCTTTCTGGAGATCTAAAGTTGAATAAACCTCATATCTCATTATATCATCGGAGTTAAAGTACTCTGGTTAGGGAGAGGATAAGAATCACTATTCGTCACTGAGTTTAATAGACGATAATTCCCACAAACCCTCCATTGACCCGGTTCAGGTTTGGGAACTACCACTATTGGGGAAGCAAAATTGGAATTTGACCTTCTACAAATCCCCTCTTCGCGCAATTGGTGAAATTCGGACAAAGCAACCTGTTAAATACTGTTTGTTGCGAAGAACTAATATATATGCAAGTATGTATTAGGTTTTGCGAACCTAGTAACAAATTAGTTCAGTTGTGACCAGAAGGATAAACCAAGGGCAGCATGAACGGAAAGTATAATCTCATGCACATTCGTTTCGTGCTTACTGGCGACTCATCAGTAGGAGCCGATATTACCCCCTTTAACCACTATATATTTGGTCAACGAATGTGGAATAATAGGACGGTACAATCTCCTAGACGAATGTGTAACCCTGCAATATTGAAGCTAATATCATCTAAAGTCAACGACAATGCGACTTCAACGTTAACTCACATTACATAATATATATACCGAGTCTGTAAAGGATACTAATACTACGGCTATTGTGTTAGTAACCGAAACCAACATTATTGTATCGAAAAGGTACATGGTACTAACACTATGGTTTCCGAGTCAGTACATGATACCAACCTGATGGATATCAATTTATGCTATAGTTCACCGAAATTGAGAATTACAATAATTTCTGAACACCTATTACTCCAGTAAATCCATACACTCTGGCCTTGATCGATATCAGTTATCACATTTCGCGGTAAGCATGACATCATTCAATTCAATATATTACAGTTAAAAACTGTTTGTTGCGAAGAACTAATATATATGCAAGTATGTATTAGGTTTTGCGAACCTAGTAACAAATTAGTTCAGTTGTGACCAGAAGGATAAACCAAAGGCAGCATGAACGGAAGGTATAATCTCAAGCACATTCGTTTCGTGCTTACTGGTGACTCATCAGTAGGAGCCGGTATTACGCCCTTTAACCACTATATATTTGGTAGAAGAATGTGGAATAATAGGACGGTACAATCTCCTAGACGAATGTGTAAACCTGCAATAGTGAAGCTAACATCATCTAAAGTCAACGACAATGCGACTTCAACGCTAACTCACAATATATAATATATATACCGATTCTGTAAAGGATACTAACACTATGGCTATTGTATTAGTAACCGAAACCAGCAGTATTGTACCGAAAAGGTACACGGTACTAACACTATGGTTACCGAGTCGGTACATGATACCAACCTGATGGATATCAATTTATGCTAAGGTTTACCCAAATCGAGAATTCCAACAATTTCTGAACACCTTTTACTCCAGTAAATCCATACACTTTGGCCTTCATCGATATCAGTTATCACATTTCGCGGTATGCATGACATCATTCAATTCAATATATTACAGTTAAATACTGTTTGTTGCGAAGAACTAATATATGCAAGTATGTATTAGGTTTTGCGAACCTAGTAACAAATTAGTTCAGTTGTGACCAGAAGGATAAACCAAAGGCAGCATGAACAGTAAGTATAATCTCAAGCACATTCGTTTTGTGCGCACTGGAGACTCATCAGTAGGAGCCGGTATTACGCCCTTTAACCACTATATATTTGGTCAGAGATTGTGGAATAATAGGACGGTACAATCTCCTAGACCAATGTGTAAACCTGCAATAGTGAAGCTAACATCATCTAAAATCAACGACAATGCGACTTCAACGCTAACTCACATTATATAATATATATATACCAAGTCTGTAAAGGATACTAACACTATGGCTATTGTGTGATAACTGATATCGATCAAGGCCAGAGTGTATGGATTTACTGGTGTAGCATGTGTTCAGAAATTGTTGTAATTCTCAATTTCGATGAACTGTAGCATAAATTGATATCCATCAGGTTGGTATCATGTACCAACTCGGAAACCATAGTGTTAGAACCATGTACCTTTTCGGTACAATAATGTCGGTTTCGGTTACTAACACAATAGCCGTAGTATTAGTATCCTTTACAGACTCGGTATATATATTATGTAATGTAAGTTAACGTTGAAGTCGCATTGTCGTTGACTTTAGATGATGTTAGCTTCACCATTGCATGTTTACACATTCGTCTAGGAGATTGTACCGTCCTATTATTCCACATTCGTTGACCAAATATATAGTGGTTAAAGGGGGTAATATCGGCTCCTACTGATGAGTTGCCGGTAAGCACGAATCGAATGTGCTTGAGATTATACTTTCTGTTCATGCTGCCCTTGGTTTATCCTTCTGATCACAACTAAACTAATTTGTTATTAGGTTCAAAGCAACTTGTTGCTTGTGTTGTGCCAATGGTTGAGACTTTGGTGAACAAGGCAACGCAACCACCAATTCTATTTTGTGTTCTTTTCCTGTCTTCAATCATATCCTTTTGTCACTGTAAATCTGAAACACTGCTAGGTGCTTCTCAATTATATCGGCAAAGTCATGTGCGATCGTTGGACGTGGTAAAAGAACTGTTCTAACTGCCAATGTGTTCGACTCAGTAGGTGTTGACATCCCTTCGCCTTCTGCAATAGTCCTAGCTTTGGGGTCTAATGTCAGTTTGAAATGTGTCAATAAATCCATGTCAATGATATCGTCGTTGACATCGGCTACTAGAAAATTCCATCTAAAGGACGATTTCTGGCCTAACGTTACCGACATTTCTTTTATCCCTTTGTCTCCTATAGGACTACCGTTAGCAGCCCAAAGTTGATAATCAAATGTCTGACCTAACTATGCTTACCTCAGCAACCGTATCGATGAGAAATTCTAATCTAGATAATTCATCTTTAATAATGAACTTGTTGCTGGATAATCCGGCAATGTTTTCCAAATCTCCGCTTAGTAAGAATCGGACTCTCTGGCCTTCGGTATCGGTGCTATCTGGTCCCGTCTCATATTTATCCTTTGCCTTAAGTATGCCTTTTAAAGGCATATCTGGGAGACTATGCAATGGAACCCCTGTTTTTGTCCACCTATGTTGGATGGCCCACGTACATGTATGTCTTCCATGATTATTATTAGCGTATCGTCTAGACGAGACTTAATTATGCCTAATTCTGCAGTTAAATTATTCATTTGAGAAGTCAATGCCTGAATCAACGCTTCCAACCCATCAGAAGACATAATAAATGTACCACAAATGCTTTATTTTAACTCGATTCTATATAGAATTTTGCTCGCACAACGAGCATCGGTTTAATAAAACAAATTTACACATTAATTAATTTATGTTCACTTCAGCTCGAAGTCTTCTTTTCTCATTGAGCTGACTGCTTCATTCTTATACGAGCGCTTCTGCGAGGAATTTCTGTTTAAATAATTTCTGCCCTAGATAAGACCCTTTGTTCATTATTTGTTTTAAAGGTGGCCATTGCCACATCTCCCCCCCCCTCAGGAATCGGCTTTCGCACTCTGCTTAAACGATCCAGTGCCACAGCTCGTGGTCCATCGGGCAGGCTAACAAAAACAGTATTGTGCTCTGAGTCCACCCTCTCCACGTGATACGACCCATCATTGACAGCCTGCAGTGCCATGGACTCGACCCTCGCTACCATGACATAGTCGCCGTCCATTAGGCGAGTGCGTGTCGGTTGCCTTGCATAGCCTTGTCACTGTGTGGCGCAAACATATTCATTTAACTTTTTTAATCGCTCCTGATTATCCGCTATGGTGCAGCGCTCATGGGATCCTTGGATTACAGGTTCACCTGGCAGTCTTATGTCCTCCATAGACCATGGTCGTTGGAGCAAATCCTGTAGCTGTTGAGACTGTAAAGCGCATGGCCCGCTCGACCAAATGTAATTTGTCTCTCCATGTTCCCGGGCTCTCATGGCACCAGCATCGCAGTATCTCTTTCATCGTCCTATGTGCGCGCTCAGCTGTCGCATTGGTTTGCGGGTGATAATTGGCTGTGAGGGAATGCTTTATGTCAAGGTCTTTGCACCACTGATTAAATTCTTTCGACGCAAACTGTGCGCCTTGATCGGTGACAATAACTTGTGGGGTACCGAATCGACTGAGCCATCGCTCTTCTAAGCACGTTATAATCTTTCTGTTGTGATCTTCTTCAGTGGTACAAACTCGACCCATCGGGTAAACTTATCGACCATGGAAAACACATAGGACACGCCACCGCGAGCTACTGGCAGTGGACCTACCAGGTCGATATGCAGAAACTCGTTCCGTGCAGTAGCATTGAAAGCAATCGGAGTGACCTTTTCTCGTTTTTGTGGTTTACAACGTTGGCATGTAGTGCACTGTTGACAATAGCTACGAATTTCTTTGGACATACCAGGCCAATACAATCGTGACTGCAATGTCTCAATGAGCCGCCCAGCGCCGGGATGTCCCAACGTTTCATGCCAAAAGGCCATTAATTTTGTTCTTATAGATTCTGGCACAAACCATTGCACTGTTTGTCCTTCTTTCCGCACCAACAGGCCGTTCTGTAGACTCAACGTTTTATATGGTGCCAACACCACTGTGCCGTTTTTTAACTGATTGACTATTTCCTGACATGTAGCATCTCTTCCCTGTTCTTCAGAGACTTTTATAAGCGGCGAAACCCGAACAGCGGAAATTCTGCTGAGCGCATCGGCCGCCGCATTCTCGATTCCTGCTCTATGATGAATTGATATATCGTACTCTTCTAGTTCTTCAATGGCTCGATGTACACGTTTCTTCTCAATACATAGTGATCTCCAATGCACTAGCGCTTTGTGGTCAGTAAAGACGTCCACGTGTCCCCCGATGACAAATATCTAAACTTCCGCAGCGCCCATTGTACGGCAAGTAATTCTTTTTCTGTGACTGTATAGTTCTGTTCCGCCTTAGTGAGTGTGCGACTTATATATTGCGCAGGACGTCCGTCAGCTTGTAACACCGCTCCTATACCAATATCTGACGCGTCTGTAACAATTGACATATTACCTACTGGGAAAGTCAAAATAGTTGCATCTATTAATTTCTGCTTACATAGCACAAACGCTTGTTGAGCCTCCTCCGTCCAACGAAATGGTATCTTGGCACTAGTTAACTGAGATAAAGGCTGTTGCGTAACCGCCATCCCTGCGAGGTATGGTCTATAGAAATTCACCATACCAATAAACCGGCGCAATTGTTTTCTAGTAGTAGGCACCGGATAATCCCTGATAGGTTGTACATTCGAATCTAACGGCATGCATCCGTCCGCTGAGACTAAGTGCCCCAAGAACCGCACTTCTTGACCTATCTGTACCTTTTCTGGATTAAAATGTAATCGCTATTCTACAGCTTTGGCCAACATCTTCTGCAGCCTCACACGTAATTCGTGTTCAGTAGTGGCCCATATAATAACATCGTCTACGTAAGCTGTTGTACAAGTTAAGTCAGACACGAACGAGTCCATCATTCTTTGGAACACTTTTGGTGCGTTTTTAAGGCCAAATGGTACCCGGGTGAATTGGAAATGACCTTGGGGTACTTGTACGGCTAACTTCCATCGGTCTTCGGGCCGCACGCCTATTTGCCAAAATCCCTGTTTAAGATCAAGCACGGCAAACCATTTGCCTCCCGCTAGCTGTAAGAACAGATCACGCAGAGCCGGCATGGGATACGGGTCCGGTTTAGTTACTGAGTTTAATTGCCTAAAGTCAGCCGCCTGTCGGAGCGAACCATTATTTTTCGTAACATAAACCATCGGAGCACGAAAAACAGATGTTGACGGTTCAAGAACGCCGGCTTCTATCATTTCTTGGGTTGCTTGAGTCGCTGCTGCTAATTTCTTTCGAGGAGCACCATATACATTTGGTGGTTCGTAACCTTCATTTAGTTCTAGCCATAGCTTAAACTGGTCGACCGTCGGCCCTGGACGCTCGCTACAATCAGACAGTTGGAATATAATGTTATATTGGGTTTGAAGATTCTTCCACCACTCAGGCAGACAACTGGTCTTCTCCTGCATCTTAGAGGTACATATAGACTTTATTTAAATTATTCCCTCAGGCCGCGATAGGCATACACGTTTATTTTGACAGTTTATCGTCTTAACCCATTTTCTAATGAAATCAAGTCCCAATAAGGTCGTTTGCGTATTCGAAACAACAAAAGACATATGATAGACATTTTCATTTATTAACAACTTCGTGTCCCACTCGCCCACAGCCACCATCGATGCGCCCGATGCCTGACATAAACTTGCTTTCGTAGGTTTTACATTGTTCAATGGCCAAGTCAATGGTAGTACCGACACATCAGCTCCAGTATCCAATTGCATTATTACTGGCTGTCCGTTGAAGAGTTCTAAAAATTTAACTTTAATGAAAATTCTTACATTTGGCAATGTTTCCAACACTTCCTTTTCTTCAAAGGCCATCTGGTTCGGACCACTTTTTTGTTTGTTCTGCTGGTCTTCATTCGATCTACCCGTCGGAGCCACCAAAGGATTAATATATGTGCCCTGCTCTCTCTCACCTTTATTTGTGAGATTGTGCACCCTGTTACCCCACTGCACTGGCCGTTCTCGACGAGCAATACATTGGTTTTGCTGACGCTTATACGTCGTATTCGTCGGAGCTGGAGTCCTTATATACTGACTTTGCTTCCAGGCCACAGGCTGTTGCCTTCTGTCGCGGAACTGCTTATTATGCCGCGAAGAATTCCAATACGGTATGTCGCTCCTGTCAGATGTCGTAACTAAACCCATGCGTGGAGATGCAGCTGCCACTTTGTTTGTTATTATGGCCGAACTTTGAGGAACCTGAAGTCTCTCTTCAAGGCCTCCCTGGGCGCTGGATATTTCACCGTATCTGGTAGGATCAAGCAGCATGAACATGATGGCCTCATGTGGTTGCAAGCCGGGTAAAGACTCAGTAAGCTTCGAGAACCACCGCTTGATACGTACCATGATATCCATGGGCATCTCACCCATTAATGGTTTCAGGCTGTATAATTCTAAGAACACTTCCTGAGGCCTGGCCGGAAATGATCCAACACGCGTCTTTTGTATTCTTCATACGTGAGGTCAACCGGCAATTCCAATTGGACTGCTACTGTCCGGTCCACTAATTCCTGGACAGCTACACGCACAATAGGTGCTTCCAATGTAAATTCTTGGGCTCGAACTGATGCTTCAAATTTTTCGAACCACAACTGTGGCCTTTCCACATCTAGTGGTGCCAACATCGGCTTAAACGCTGGTGACGGTCTGAAATAACTCGTCGATTCGGCTTAAAACGCCAGCATATTTCCTCCTGATTCCTCTTCGGCGCGGTCGCCATTGTTTTGTCCACCTATGTTGGATGGTCCACGTACATGTATGTCTTCCGTGTTTATTATTAGCGTATCGTCTAGACGAGCCTTAATTATGCCTAATTCTGCAGTTAAATTATTCATTTGAGAAGTCAATGCCTGAATCAACGTTTCCAACCCATCAGAAGACATATTAAATGTACCACAAATGCTTTATTTTTACTCGATTATATATAGAATTTTGCTCGCACAATGAGCATCGATTTAATTAAACAAATTTACACATTAATTAATTTGTGTTCACTTCAGCTCGAAGTCTGCTTTTCTCATTGGGCTGACTGCTTCATTCTTATACGGGCGCTTCTGCGAGGAATTTCTGTGGAAATAATGTCTGCCCTAGATAAGACCCTTTGTTCATTATTTGTCTTAAAGGTGGCCATTGCCACAACCCCCCCTACGGCTTCTTCTAGCGGGGGTTTATCCTTTTCCCGGTGATGGATTTCTCTCTACCGGTTTAGTGCTTCCTTTCCATCTGGATCCACCTAATCGCGGGTAAATACAATTCTCACCTTGACAATTTATACTTCGTCCGTACTCGCAATGTGCCTTACACCATCCGCGTGGCTCTTCGAAGCGTTGACGCGAGAGACTCCCGCGACATCTAGTATATCTATCCTGACTCTTAGGTTGCGAAATGTCACGACGTATACTAGCAACTTTTTTACATAAGAAACGCAAGGTTTCTTGTATGACAAAGTCTGCTATTACAGCATGTACTTGTGGTTCCTACTGTTTATACACCCCGTCTAACCCTCTGAGTTTTGTTGGCCAATCAATGTTCATAGTGTCAAATACATCCAATGTGGTTCTAAGCCTAATTGCTAGCTCAGCTGTGAAAATGCAGTTGAATACATCTCTGGATATATTCAACCTGGAAGCTTTTGTGCAAAGGCGTTCGTAAAATTCGGACGGCATTTGACGCCCCATTTTTTCTAAGCGTAATAATTCGCACATTTGCGCTGATCTTCCAGGCTGATATCTCTGTTGAATTTCAGCCATTAATAACTCAAATGCATTGTACGGTTTTTCTTCCACAGTTCTGTCTCTGAAATTTTCCAAGGCATTTCGGAAATTTTCAGGCAATGCCATCCATGCTGCAACAAATTTCTCCATAGGATTTACAATATTCTAAGCGCTAAATATCATTTGGGCAACTTCGACCCAACTTGAATGTTTTTCAGATTTATACTGCGGTAGACTTAATATTCTTGGACTGGCGCGGTCGCCAAATTTTGTAGAGGCTCCTAACCTATTCGTGTCTGAGAACCCCATAGATGCCAGATCGTTTGTAGTCCTAAAATTTACAGTAGAATCTGATAAGCTTATATTTTCATTCGCATCTGCTAAATTCAAACCTGCAATATCTTGCGCTAACTTGCTAGTGTCCTCAAATTGAAGATCTGCATCCATATCTATGAAATTTAATTATTAAATAGACACTTAATGTTAGGCAAATCGGGATGTGAAACCTGTCTCGTAGAAAAACGCCCAAACAAATAATCTGGAAAGAAATAGACGCGAAAAACGGAATTATTAAATTACCTGTTCCAGAGCGTCCCTTCTATGCGTGCATCAACAAAAATATATAAGACATTTTTAGCAGGCGTATATTGTAGAAATTGATCTGTTTTTAATGAAGAAAAATGAAACAATTGCAGCAGGCAAAAGGAAGATACTACCAGTCGATGACAATAATGCTCGAAAAACTGAAAATAGCGTACAATTCAAAATCAAGTATTTAATTAAAGAAATTTCTGGAAAATAAAAGAAAAAATTCGTTTTAAATAAAATTTGTTACAATCAGCCAAGGTGGCTTAAATTTATCAGTTAATGTTACTTTAGTTATGCAAATTAGCTCAGGATATAGCAGGCATGAACTTAATAGATTTGATCGAGAATTCTAGCTTACCAGATTTACATTGGTATATTAAGACTGAAAACGACTTGGCATCTATGGGGTTCTCATTTACTAATATGTTTGGAGCCTCTACAATTATTGAACAAATATTACGGTCCTATTTAAGTCAATTACTGCCTTATTTATGTGGTCGCAATATGTATATATGTATATAGCGTGAGTATAGTCTTCTGCATATGCGTTACGTAAGTTACATGATGTTGTTTTTGTTAATTTCACTTTCTGAAAGTGCGCTCAACTTCAACATTAGCCTTTTTCAGTATTATTAATTTGCGCTAATTTGTTCTACTTGTCAACAGATGTCTAGCACTAGAGTCGCTGCCACAAAGATCAACTGGAGTGCACTTTCGAGTGCGTGCCCCAAGCACCAAAAGGAAGCTTTTCTTGATGTTAAGTCACGAACAGATTCCTGTGTTGCGAAGTAGATATTTTGAATTTATGCTTAGAATTTCTGCTTTGCCAGATAAACTTCCACCAATTAACTTCGAGACTTATCGGAAGGTTGTTCCTAATTCGGCCGCCGTCGATTCTCTGCAAAAAAGTTATGAATCTTACAGTGTAGCGTACCCAAAAAATGATTCGTGTTTCCAGGTTGTTGTAGAGAAGGAAAAGCCACTGGTAGTCTATTTTTTATTTAATATTTAAGGTTGAGTTGGCTAAAAAACACAACGCAATTCTTGAAAAAGTTAAGGCTGCAGCTATGACCATGGTATCTAAGTTTATTTTAATTTTCAGTTAGATGAAATTTCCAAGTTGCCACCTCATGATGAGATGACTACAGAAAAGATCGCAGTA
Source organism: Eudiplozoon nipponicum (assembly GCA_029291075.1). Lineage (NCBI taxonomy): Eukaryota > Metazoa > Platyhelminthes > Monogenea > Mazocraeidea > Diplozoidae > Eudiplozoon > Eudiplozoon nipponicum. The sequence continues at coordinate 15,884 of JAQBSW010008418.1, forward strand.
TATTTTCCAAATACCTGGCTGATTTATTCTCGCAAAACCGATCAGTACAAAGAATCAAGTGCCAAAATTTTTGCTAAAGAACCCCCTAAATCTCATTGGGATCTATCGTGAATGTCATGAATCTTTGGATTATATATTGAAGTAGATGGACAGTTTCCAAATATATTGGTATTAGTACGTTCAGCAATACTATTTCACTTCTGCTTTCATTACTTGATTTAATGTGCAAATATACTAAACTGTTGTGTGGATAGTTTGAAATAATACATTTAGTGTTTCGATAAGGAAGGAGAGCCATTTTTGGACAATGATCGCGGTAAGTCAAATGTGGTCAAAATTGAATTCCAATAGGGTAACCGTTGATTGTGCGAATAGTGCGCTTTTGTTTATCGAGTTTTCCACTCGGCATATTTGCATTGATATCAGTCTTGATGGTGGTGCGTTGGGAAAGCTATTTTTTGGTCGTCTATATCACAGCGTTGAGCTAAACGACTTCAAGCTGTGGTCCTTTATCTAGGTGAGGCAAGACGTTTTATCCTTACTGCATGTGTCTGCAAGCTTTTCAGATGGAATTTCTCGCTATGTTTGCTTAGGTCGTTAACTGCTAAGAATCAGGAGAAATTTGCCTATCGACCAGTTCTATCCGACAGCTATTTGTTGTACTATCAACGGCGAAGCTAGTTTAGGATTTCCAATTATTTAAAGTTGGAATACTTGCCTACCTTTTTCGCCAGACTGCCGTAGCAACTGGCATAAGTTTATAAACACAGGCACAATGGCCATCTCAAGGCTGAAGATATTCACGATATTAGTCACTCGAATTCGTCAAATTATATGGTAGTCTAGCGGCTAAAATTTTCAAGTTGAAAGCTCTGGTTAATTTTACCTTATAGGGATAGTCTCTTATGAAATCCACTGTGGGTGACTGATATCTACGTTTGTGTATTCATGTAGTTTGAGGACTTCAGATAAGCACGTTTTTAACAGGTCGCACAGTAGAGCTAATTCGCCATCAGGCACACGTACTGTCGTGATTGCTCCTGCCAAAGCATAAATGAAGTAACTTTAATGATCGAAGTACAATGTGCACATAATGTATTAAGTTTATCGCCAGCCATGCAGTAACTTATTGCTTATTTAGATAACTTGTATAAATGAATTTGTAGGTGCACAAAATTATTCTAGTAAATATGTGTAATTTTTTTATATTCTCGCCGCAGTTTTCTTGTGCGGGAAAAATGATAGCACTCGTTGGTCGGTAAAAAATCTTGAATTCTTTACATTTCAAGCTGCACCGATTTTTGGCCTTGACGTATGAGTTCTCACTTGTTCCTTCATTTCGAAGTCCCCCATCAGCTGCTTGTATGAAAATGACGTTAGAACCAGATCTCTTAAACTATTTCCGAATTTTCGGGACTTCATTTCCAGTCCCATCTTCAGGGTTGACACCATACTCACAGGAAAAAGCAGCTTGTGGCAAATTTTGTATCATTCAATACGGATCTATTTATTTTTATTCTAATTAATAGTCTTTTTTATTGTTTGTCCTAATATCCGCTCTTCATATCTATTTTCGTATACTCACATGCATACACAAACCTAACCACGTCGCTCCCCCCTCACAAACACACTACAACCTGTATACATATGTAATCTACTAAAATGACATTTATAGAATAACTATAAGCAAACACTATGGATTGACATACACGCGTAGTAGGATCAACAAAATTCTTTATTTTAATCATATTGCAGTAATCCTCAAATTCCAGGTTTATCTACGCTCATCCTGTGTGAAATATGCTATAGAGAGAGAAGTTAATATAGCTGTTGAAAGAATATAGTATTATTCTATCATTTGGAATAACATATATGTAAGTCTACCGTGAGTTAGTTCCATTTGAATTTTGAAAAATTCATTATAAACTAAAACTTCATCCACATTAATTAATTCACCGTTGTAGCTTTATGACGAAAATAGAATTTAGAAGTGTGTTAATACTTCTGATTGACGGTGGCGCTGCTTTGTTGGATTATTGGTCTAAAACTTGTGATTGACGCTTATCTAAAGTTTGCTAATTCGATTTATAAAATTCTTTTTCTATCAGTCAATATGAAGGATAATACTCGTAGAAATTTATGACCGATGAAGCCTTACCAGGTGGTGCCATTATTGCCATTATCTAAGATAAACTTTAGCTCTAGAAAACAAGTAACTATATTCTTTTATTTTCTGTCGATCTGTTATTAAACTTGCAAAGCCCTTGATCCAGACGTAAAAGTGGAACGCTTATAATGACGTTACTTCCTCAGAATAGCAGTGTAATTCTCGTTATGATACGTTTATTGGACTCTTTACTGTCGTATTTCGTCCTCGATTAATCAAACAGTAAATCATAGACAGGAAACTCAGCTGTGGGGCCTTCTATTGAGTAGATTAAGGTAATAATTTTTTATTTGTCAAAAATCCATCTGGCCCGAAAATTGATAAGATCAAGATACAAATCAAAAGTATGATTAGCTATGAGTGAGCGAGTCAGTCACTAGCTATAGTTTATCAGTTATGATAACGTTTGGACAGGTGCAAGATGAGTTATAGTGAAGCCCCATAAAGCTACCAAAAACAAGTTAACTTTGACTAGGATGAACGTGACTAGAGTGGATTCTTTATAAATGAAGGGATTTTGTTTCTTAGCAGAATGCCAAACTTCAGTCTCGTTTGGCATATGTGCATACTTTATGCTATGATCCAGTCAATGGATACACCAGGCAGATAACAGCAAAGTATAGCTTCTACAAAATGTGGTGCGGCTCCATTAAAGAAGCTGAAATATTAAAAAAACATACCATTAAAATTTCAAAGGATTTAAAATCGGGCCATTGTGGGTGAATATCGCGGCGATAGTTGCTAATATTCGACCGGAGTTAGCGCAGCGTTTAAAGGCCGGTGTAAATGACGAGTTCAGAATAATGACCAGGTTTATTAAGATTGCGAAAGGAACAGATTACGCTTCGTGTCCGTGTTATCTCTAAGGAATTTATAAAATAGCAGATAAACCGCATTCTTAAATATACTTTTGATAGTGTTCTCGATGCTTTAGAAAAAGGTTGAATTTAGTAACATTAATGGATTGAATTGATCACATACAATTACGCGTGGCATATGAGCAACAATGATCGGCGAAGTTCGACAGTAGAAGGCACATGGAGGCCTTGCTTACAAAGAAGATGACTTATGTGACTTCTAAACCGTAAAGGTGACAGATATGAAAGAAGGTGCTCTCGTTAATTATGTCCAAGAAGAAGACCACGTTTCAGAGGGCAAAAGGAAATCTGCGCTACAATAAAGGCGGAAGTCAGTGTGAGGGTGGAATAGAATTCAGTGCTGCCGTATATGAGGCAGGATAGGTTTCTGTGACTTGAGACATTAAATAAGCCCATTTGAAGAGTAGATTTTACTTCGTTATGGTGCAATGAGAAGTCGAGTGACTTAGAGAGTGTGATGCCTAAATGTTTCATCGAATCGATGAGACCAATTTAGCCGTGATGAACTTGCAATAAAGATAGCGGCTGAGCGATTGGGGGTTCTTTATACACACGGGTGGCGGGGCTGCTAAAATTTACTACCATACCATCTGCATATCTAAACGGATTGAATGGGTTATACACCGCCTAAATATGTGAGTGCCAGGTCGAAAATTAAGGGGCTAAGTACTGATCTTTGCGGAACGCCAGAGCAGAGAGACTGATCTTGAATAACCATTCCATACTTTGTAAATTTAATCTTCTTGATTTATTGGATGATCATGGCCAATGGGACGTTAAACTGTGCGGATTCGTGGTGTCACCGTCATTTTTCGCCACTGTTGAATTAGGGTAACCGGAGTATCAGCCTGAAAAAAAACTTATAAAATTATCTGCAAAGTTGTTATCGGTAGAGCCAGCTCACTTAATGGACGGTTCCTTTGATTTATGAAACAACCTGTTCTGAATAACTGCGAATTTCCGATAAGTATTGAGGTCCGACCGTATACGTCCTTAAACACTGAGCGCTTGCTGGTTTATTTTATACTAAATAAGGTGATCAATACGTCGTAGTGAATGAGCGCTGGATTGTGACGAAGTCAGTAATCTCGATTTCTCACATTGATTATCACGCTCCCTAAAATATTTGTTTAGTCTACCGTCACTCACACGTACCGACGCGTTTCGACCTTCTATGGTCATCACCAGAGCACGACGGCAAACTGACTATCGAGAATCAAACCGCATTGAATATATATGGAAATCAAATTTAGATATCCGGCTATCACCTTGTAGTCTTGCATACATTGTACTTGACTGGAAATTTCGGTTGCACTATTTCTATGCAGTCACGACCATTAACTGATTTCAGCTTTCGCCAAAAATAAATATATTGGAAATGCAATTAAAAAATAATTGATTGCGCGGTTGGTGGTAACAATTCTTTAAATCAAGTTTGCGAGCTTGAAGTAAACACCAATCCCATTGTATTTAACTAGTCGTCGAACAGCATAACAAAACTACCGCCAGCTGCAACGCACTGACGCGTTTCGACCTTCCATGATCATTGGAGTACGACGGCAAACTGACTATCGAGGGTCAAACCGCATTAAATATATATGGAAAGCAAAATTAGTTAAGCGGCTCTCGCCTGTAGTAGTCTTGCTTACATTGTACGTGACTGGAAATGTCGGCTGCACAATTTCATGTATTTAACTGATTGCAGCTTTCGCCAAAAATAAATATATAAGCAATACAATTAAACAATAATTGATTGCGCGGTTGGTGGTAACATTTCTTTAAATCAAGTTTGCGAGCTTCAAGTCAACACTAATCCCATTACATTTAACCACTCGTCGAAAATCAGCAAAACTGTCAGTACTGACGCGTTTCGACCAACGTTTGTTAAATTGTATTAAAAATATACACGGCGAAATCTGCAAAAAGTTATTGTTCGTGACTGCATAGAAATTGCGCAGCCGACATTTCCAGTCAAATGCTATGTATGCAAAATTACTAGAGCTGAAATTCGCATATCTAATTTTGCTTTCCATATATATGCAATGCGGTTTAATGCTGGCTAGTCAGTTTGCCGTCGTACTTTGATGATGATCATGGATGTTCAAAATGCGTCAGTACGTGGGAACGAAGGTACTTTTCCTATGTTGTTCAACGACTGGTTAAATACAATGGGATTGGTGTTTACTTGAAACTCGCAAACTTGATTTAAAGAACTGTTATCGCCACCCGCGCAGTCAATGATTGTATAATGTGTGTAGCCTGCTTGATGCCTGTACGTGTTGGATAGAGGCGGGCGAAGCTAAACGGGAAAGTCATTTGTCATGGAGCTGGGAGAGATGAGGTATACTTTATCGGTTGTGATTATTTAATTTCATGATATAGCATAGAAAATAATACTGAAGTCTTCCCAGTCAATGAAACGCCTTGTTTTTTTGTATGCTTTTCTTTGAAACAGAGGACGAGAGGAAATAAATAGCATACTTGGCAGTGACTGAGATTAGGAAAGATCTCTCGTCGTTGGAATTTGGTCACATCTCCTTTGGAGAAGATCCAGTAAAGTCGATTGTTCCCACGTGTAGGCAAGTTAACGCACAAATGTAGTAACTTTTCACAGAAAACTGCGGCAACGAGTGTTTTTCGAAGCTAGATTGCTCTAGTTGGCGCTAAGTAGATGAAGTTCACCAAAAGCAGTGCACTCGTCGGACGGTTATGTGAAGGAGGCGGATAACAGTTTGGCTCCGTCAGTGCCATTGATGGTCAAATGATTTAAAGGCGGTAGCAGTGTTAAAGTAAAGAACAGATTCGTGGGGTAGACCTGAGACTTTTCCAGGCACCCGGGTTTGCGACACGTTTTTGCTTTGGGAGTTAAACTTGGTACCGCTTTTATCAGAGAGGGTTGTTTGGGTGGTGTCAAATTAGTGTGGATAATGGGTGTGAATGTGGATTTCATTGCATCTCAGGGCTCGGGCTTAAGCGACACGTCTGATGCCACTGGACTACGACGTCGTGTGACAGGAAGTCGAGGTTGGTCGAGGAGTCAGGAGACACGCTGTCATGCCTCATTATGCACTTAATTGAATGGACCAAGAGGGATCGACACTTATTGGTTTCCAACTCGTCATTGCTGAGTCATTTGTGCTTAGTTAGGACAAGCACACGATGGTTATTCACCGGAACACCTCTTAAGCACACGTTTGGTTAATTACATTTAATTTTTGCTTGCGCGGGTGGTGATAACAGTTATTTCATTCAATTTTGTGAGCTTGATATGAAATAAATAAAATCGCATTCGCTACCTTATAAAATGCTTAGTTTATTCAGTGAATCATCAATATTTGTTATGAGGTTGGTGTAATTTCACTTTGACGAGTGTACGCATACTTACTTTACTTTACTTTACTGCGGCTGACTCCTTTTGGAGGATAAGCCGGCTCCATTGATATCATGGAGTTTCTTGGGAATTTGGTACAAGTGGTGTCCCCTCACCACTCGGCTTTTTGATCGAGGATGCACCTCTAGCCTTTGCACATACAAGCGCAGTCTGCAAGGCAGCAGTAAGTTGCATGGTTGCCGGTGGCTGTTGAGAGCTCATTCGCCATTCGGAAGTACGGGGTACTGTCCAGGAGTCCATGTAATCCTGTGGCTGTTGAACTCTTTTGTGGCGAGGAACACACGCCGAGTCATGGTGCCGTCGTCGGGCTCATGTGGTATTTTATAGGAGATCCGATTGCCGGTCGGAAATCCACCGCGACCTGGTGACGCATGCAGACGGATGAACGCGCATACAGCACACACTTATCTAATGATAAGTCAGCTATGGTTACGAGATCTAGCGTTGACAGAGGGGTTCGGAAACGGAACCCTAAATATAAGGAGAAAAAATGAGGATAGTGTAGTTAAATACCTTTCTTCGCAAACCAACGATCAGGTAATATATAGTAATTGACTGGAAATGTCTGTTGCGCAATTACTTTACAGACACAAATATACCGTTTTCGTAAATACCTTTAATAATTAATGATTAATCGTTGATTGCACAGTTGGCAATAAATACTTCAGTTGCTAAATCTTTTTATGTTGTTAATAATAATTCTAGCAATAGATTTTAAACACAAGGTTATGATTTCTTTTGATGGTACGTATTTCTTTACTAATGTTCCAATTGAAGACACAATTGGGATTATAGGCCTAGCCATAGACAAAAACATATTAACATCTCTTCGCAAGCTTATTTTACTATGAACTAAAGGTGTAAAATTTCGTTTTTAATGCAAGCATCCTGAAACAAATTAAAGGTGTGGCCATGGAGTGCCCTCAGTGTAAGCTGAGATTTTCCTGGCCCATCTTCGCAACACATAAATAGTGTTATTAGTAAATGTGCACTATACATACGGTAATTTAATGGTATTTTTTTATGTTCTTAAAAACAGTTCGCTGTTGTGTCCACCTATATTTGTTGGGTGGTTCACGCGGATTCCCTCGGTATTTATTATCAATTTATCATCCAGACGAGACTTAATTATACCTAATTCTACAGTAAAATTGTTCATTTTTGCAGTCAGCCCTTGGATCAACGTTTCGAGCCCATCAGAAGCCACATGCTTTATTTTTAATCAAGTATATATAGTATATTGCTCGGATAAGGAGCATCGATTTAGTAAAACAAATGTACAAATATTAATTATTTTATGTTCACTTCAGCTCGAAGTCTGCTTCCATCATTGTGCTGACTGTTTCATCCTAATGCGGGCGCTTCTACGAGGACTTTCTGTTGAATTAATACCAGCCTTATACAGGGGCCTTGGAGCGTTCTTAGTATCAAAGGTGGCTATTGCTTCATCTCCCCCTCAGAAATCGGCATTGGCACCCTGCTTAAACGATCAAGTGTGACAGCTCGTGGAATTGACAGATTTAATGTTTATCCTAGAAAATTAATTGAATTAAATATTGAAAGGGGAAGTCATAAGAAACATACGTATTTGAGGCCAGAAACGAAAGCAGTTTAATTAAGAACCTCATTTGAAGGTGACACAGTGTCTCACACCGCACAAAAGAAAGTTGAAGCAGAATTAACACGCACATTTAATGCAGCTAAACTACGAGTGTTATTTAAGGTAATACACTTTCATTTACCTGCAATAAAAGAGACACAGTCGTTAATGTCGGCATCAAATATTATTTACCAATGGACATGCGCAAGTTGTAAATCAACTTATGTAGGCCGTTTGACCAAACGGTTAATTACTCGAATGAGACAAATTTGAATCTTAAATGCCTGTTTTAAATAAGATGATGAATAAATATCTGCGATTGCGTAACATATCAGTGAAACCTCACACGTATGTTCTCCAGTCATAGCATTTAGGATAATTACTAAATGCAATAACAGACCTGAGTTAGCCACACACGAAGCTTTGTGGGTAAACAAATTGCAGCCGGCTTTATGCAAACAGAAGAAGCATGTTCGAGCATTGATCTTCAACTTTAGGTGATGCACGCAATTGATTTGTCGTTTCCTTACACCACACTCTCCAAGTTTACATTTTCTGTTTTGTTTGCTCTTTCATTTATATATATATATATATATATATATATATATATATATATATATATATATATATATATATAAAGAGATGTTCTTTTGTTGATACTTGAGGAAGATTTAAGAAAGAAACGGTTCTTGTATCTGATAAAATTGCTTTTTTAGCAAGTTTAAAGGGTACTATACATTTTTATTAAGGCTCGCATTTGTGATAGAATTTCATTCCACAATTTCTTTGCAATCACGAACATAACATTTTAAAATGGGGAAAGGAATGAAGATAGCCACCAAAGAATACGGAATTATGGGAACTGTAAGTTTGACAGAATTGGATCCACGTGCTCCTCACAGTTTTTGGTTGGACACAAAACGTGATACAACATGAAACTATGCTCAATGGAGATTTTTTGCTAATTTTCTTTTGAACCAGATTTCTAATAGACATAACGTATATTGGCTTGGTGAGGCAGTGTTAGGAAGCTCAAAAGTGTAAATCGTATAGAAGCGGCTTTGACGATGCTCCCCCATCTTGAAGTCTGCCTGGTCACGTCTATGTACTATAAAGATAATTATGTAACCTCATTTCCGAGTCATTTTGTCTAGACCAAATGCACACATTGTAGCGATATTATTTCCCATTTGGTTGGATAACAAACGTAATAAAACAATAGAGATTTGTAGGTAAATTGAGCTTAAAGTCAAAATATTCTTATAATATTCTTTATAATCCCAATGTTTTAGCACTATTATTTCAAATATTTGAATGGATACCAAACGATAGATTATTTCATATTTCGAGGGTTTTTATACTTTATACCTCGCTGTTTGTGTCATAGATGAGCAGTAATAAATCTTGTTTTTGACGGCCTATGCATCATTGCTTTCTGCTTTACAGTATTGCATCAAATGCTCTAACTAAAAAAAGAGCTATAAATATTCTTCTTGGCGTATGTTATATTCCGTATGGCCAAACTGGTTTGGTCATTGTGAAATTGTATGCGATAATCTCAGTCATTTTTAAAGTGAAAGAATAGCACACGTGTCCCGATTCTAGTCTTGTCCGCAACAAAATTATGCATAGTAATTAAAGAGTTCCCAAAAAGGATGAAACGAGTCCATTGGATGGATTGTCTTGGCTTCCTTCTACAACACTTCGTTTTTACTGAAAAATGTAAACATTTTAATTAATCAAACGATCATTGATTGCGCGGGTGGTGGTAACAATTATTTGAATCAAGTTTGCGAGCTTGAAGTAAACACCAATCCCATTGTATTTAACCAGTCGTCTAACAAAATAGCAAAGCTAACGCCAGTCGTAAGCACTAAATCCGCATTTCGATCTTCCATGATCATCATCAGAGTACGACGGCAAACTGACTAGCGAGGATCAGACAGCTAGTCGACTGGCGGTAGTTTTGTTATGTTCGTCGACGACTGGTTACATACAATGGGATTGGTGTTTACTTCAAGCTCGCAACCTTGATTTGAAGAATTAACTTGCTTAAATCCGCTGCTGTGAGAATCTTCCTGTGTATGTGTGATAAGAGGCCTGAAGATGATATGAGAAATGACATAGAAACGTAGCCAGTCAACGCAGATTTGATAGTTGAAGCCTTCGAAAGAAAGGGACGAATCCGCACCCAGCCAGAACGAAGCCAAAATCGATGCGTACTTGGAAATGGGGGGATCAAGCGGATCTCTGCGAAACTGATGAAGTGCAAAGCAACAACCCGCGAACGCAAATCGCGGAGAGTCAACATCTTGAACAATTTGAATGGTGACTTTATGTAAGCTTGGGCTGTTCTTTCAAAAATTATAACTTTAATGCCTGGTTCTAAGCATTGCAAAATTCTGGGCACGTCAATAGAGGGAAATATTGCTAAATCCAAAGAGATAGCAACTGTTATTTAAGCTTAACAAGAAGTGTCAGTAATCCGCCCAGTGGATGGAGAACTGAGATAACTGAATACCACTTTTGTGTTGAATGCAGATCTATTTTCAATTATATATATATATATATATATATATATATATATATATATATATATATATATATATATATCCTTACAGGTTTCACCAATTTTAAAATATGAATGACATCTCGCTCTCTAAATCGGACCTCCAAAGTGCATATGGACAATATATGTATGCGCACAATTAAAGTCAATAAACTAGTCACCAAAAGGCATTTAAGGGAACTAAATGAGCTACAACAAAGCAAACAAATCAGACTCATGAAGCCAGGCAAAGAGACAGGCGTAGAGTTAATGAACTCTACGGACTATAGTCAGACTATGTTACAAATTCTGAACGCCAAATCCAAATTTAAACACGAAGAGGTACAACGCGACACTACGGAAAAATTAGAAAATTCTATAAGGAAGATTCTAAACCGAATAATTTCGAAGGTCGAAGCCAAACAAGAAATCGAAATTTTTCTCATATATATATATATATATATTTATTTATTTATTTATATATATCCGACATCTGGACAGTAGTTATCTTTACGGCAGATTATCAGTAGCTGTTGATGTAGTGTAGCTCGGCAAACGTCAAACATCTGAGTCCGTGAAATATTTCTGAGAAACACAGATCGCGATGAATTTTACACTTGTTAGATATCAAGATCATCACGGAAGCTATTATTCTTAAAGAGTTGGCATTAAATTTCAGGATTCTTTTAGGGAGGAAAGCCAATAACTCAAGTAATTTCTCTGCAGCAATATTATTGTTCCGCAGAGTTTGGATTCATTAGGCTGACTGCAGCGATTTGAATGGATGAATCGTGCTCAATTGCATAGAAGTTGGTCCTAGTTGATCTGATCGATAAAAAAAATGTGGCGTGTTCGATCCTACCAGCTATTATGTTATCGATCTGCCTTCGTGTTGATCGAAATCAGCCAACCGAATAAATTGAAGGAGGTCTTCGACTGGATGTGGTACGTGAAAACTCGATTCAGGCATTTTGCTCGTTTTTGGAGCAACGTCACCGAGCTCGTCTTTTCTGTAGTACCCAACACAGCTGCGCAAACGATGCTGCCACCATCAATGTCTTGTGTAGGTCGATTAACTCCCTATATAAGATTTAATAAATTTTTATTTTTCGACAAACGAAGCTACTGCTGGTTTCTAGAACAAAGGTGTCCTTTTTTAAATATCGTAATTTTTTTTGAATTTTCGTTGTTTTAATTGTCGATATTTTTCGTTTGCTTTATTAACTTCAACAATCATTATTTTTAAGATTTTGGCGTCGCAAGATACGCTCTGACCATATCTGTTTTCCGGTATTTGAATCTTTTACTACTATATCTTGATAATAAATTATTGAATTGCCCACGAATTTTTGTTCTCATTGGTTTCTCGTTAAGGATCTGAAATTCGTTCCGGGTAAATTCATCAAGCTATCTGTTTTAAAGGTCTTCGCTTTCATGAAGATATATTGAGGAAATCTGTGAGACGGTAAAGCAATCATATTCTGTTGCAATAAATCGTTTTTAGATATAATGAATAACAGCATTAAGTGTGAGGATGCAGAGCAATTGACTGAAGTTGACCTAATGGAAGTTGCTGAAAGGAAGGAGTTTTTTGGTTAAATGAATTTTGGCTGCACGGACGGTGATAAAAATTACTTTAATCAAGTTTGCGATTTTGATCTAAACAACTGTCCCATTATTTACATACGTTTGTCAATATAAACTAAGAATTGTGTAGTGTAGAAAAGGAAATTCACCCAGTAGACCACTTTCGTTCTTATTTGGAACTCATCACGTACTATCCAGAATTTTCTGCGGACAGCGGTCAAAACTGATCACGTCTGCTTCGGAATCTGATGCTCTAACCACTGAGCCACCCTGACGCACCCGACACACAATTTAAACTTCTATAATCACCAACTTTTCTGGGTTAGCCTTCCCTTTATGTGGAGCCTATATGACATCCCTTTAGATCTGAAGTTTCAAAAACTGGACGTATGGCCTTTTGTGCACTATAAAATTCTTAGTTCATAATGACAAATATATGTGCATAATTGGTGAGGCTTTTATACCAAGATTGCAACCTTGATTAAAATAATTGCTCTCACCAACCGCGAAACAAATGTTCGTTTATCTGTCGAAATATTCATGTTAACACCACTTCAAGTAGCGTGGCGTCTGTTCTATGCAGAAAGATTGGGATGGTTAGTTGGAACTTCAGGTCTACAGGAATGTCATATAGGCTTTACATAAATGAGAAGCTAACCCGGAAACTTTAGTTATTACATAACTGAAAATAGTATGTGTAGTGTGCGGCAGGGTGGCTGAATGTTTATAGAACCAGATTTTGAGGCAGACGTGCTCAGTTTCGATCCCTGTCCGCAGCTAATACTGGACAGTACGCGATGAGTTCCCAATAAGGACGAAACCTGTCTACTGGATGAATTTAACAATAATTGTTTGCGCGGGTGGTGTTAACAATTCTTTAAATCAAGTTTGCGAGCTTGAAGTAAACACCAATCCCATTGTATTTAACCAGTCGTCGAACAATATAACAAAACTACCCCCAGCCGCGTTGCGTTCCAAATAAATTCAATGCGGCTTGATCTTCGATAGTCAATTTGCCGTCGTGCTCTGATGATGACCATAGAAGGTCGAAACGCGTCAGTGCGTTGCGGCTGGCGGTAGTTTTGTTATGTTGTTCGACAACTGGTTAAAAAAAGGGATTGGTGTTTACTGGATGAATTGACTTTTCTACAATATACAATACTTCGCTCCTACTGACAATTGTATGTACGTAATGGGTCATGTGTTGGTATCAAGATCGCAACCCCGATTAAAGTAATTTTTATCACCGCCCGCGCTATTAATCTTCGTTTAATTATATAAATCTTCATTTCAATGGCACTTCGCCATGAGCCAGAATCAGGAGAACTATTTAAGAGTAAACCTCCTGTCTCCAGTCGCTATTCGAATTGTCCTACGCGTGTCATCTAAGTCCCATGTCTGATTGGCTAGTGCGAAAATTCTAGTTATACTGACACCGCAGCGAATGTAGACATTACATTCTGGGCTGAATACGTGCTATCGATCAGTTGATTAGGTTGCGCCAAATCCATTTTGCGCGGAACGCAGATCTCCGTTTGTATAAATGCATGTGCATCCGTTCGTTTTCCTGCTTTAGTTTAAACCATTAACCCAAATTAAATTTCAGATCTTTAAAGAAACACCTTTTTAAATTATAGATTAATGTATAACAGTTAGATAATGTTTTTTGGCGGATAACTAATATATATTTAATTATGTATTGGATGTTGCGAACCTAGTAAAAAATTAGTCCAGTTGTAACCAGAATGATAAACCAAAGGCAGCATGAACGGAAAGTATAATCTCATACACATTCATTTCGTGCTTACTGGCGACTCATCAGTAGGAGCCGGTATTACGCCCTTTAACCACTATATATTTTGGTCAAGAATGTGGGATAATAGGACGGTACAATCTCCTAGACGAATGTGTAAACCTGCAATAGTGAAGCTAACATCATATAAAGTCTACGACAATGCGACTTCAACGCTAACTCACACTATATAATATATATACCGAGTCTGTAAAGGATACTAACACTATGGCTATTGTGTTAGTAACCGATACCAACATTATTGTACCGAAAAGGTACATGTTACTAACACTATGGTTTCCAAGTCGGAACATGGTACCAACATGATGGATATCAATTTATGCTATAGTTCACCGAAATTGAGAATTTCAACAATTTCTGAACACCTGTTACTCCAGTAAATCCATACACCCTGGCCTTGATCGATATCAGTTATCACATTTCGCGGTAAGCATGACATCATTCAATTCAATATATAACAGTTAAATACTGTTTGTTGCGGAGAACTAATATATATGCAAGTATGTACTAGGTGTTGCGAACCTAGTAACAAATTAGTTCAGTTGTGACCAGAAGGATAAACCAAAGGCAGCATGAACGGAAAGTATAATCTCATGCACATTCGTTTCGTGCTTACTGGCGACTCATCAGTAGGAGCCGGTATTACGCCCTTTAACCACTATATATTTTGGTCAAGAATGTGAGATAATAGGACGGTACAATCTCCTAGACGAATGTGTAAACCTGCAATAGTGAAGCTAACATCATATAAAGTCTACGACAATGCGACTTCAACGCTAACTCACACTATATAATATATATACCGAGTCTGTAAAGGATACTAACACTATGACTATTGTGTCGGTACCCGATACCAACATTATAGTACCGAAATGGTACATGGTACTAACACTATGGTTACCTAGTCGGTACATGGTACCAACACTATGGATTTCAATGTATTCCATAGTTCATCAAAATTGAGAATTACAAATATTTCTGAACGCCTGTTACTCTAGTAAATTCATACAATCTGGCCTTGACCGATATCAGTTATCACATTCAGCAGTAATTATTACAACATTCAATCCAATATATAACGGTTATATACTGTTTGTGGTGGAGAACTAATATATATGCAACACCTAATACAGAATTACATGGATTAAAGGTATTATCTCTTGTGCACATTCGTTTCGTGGCAACTCATCAGTAGGAGCTACTTTGTTACTAGGTGCGCAACACCTAATACACAATTGCATGGACGAAAGGTATGATCTCGTGCGTGTCTTTGGTTTGTCCTTCTGATCATAAATGAACTAATTTGTTACAAGATGCGCAAAAGAGTATCAAAGATTAATGCAACATTTGTAAATATTTTTTTTGTCTTTGAATATTAGAAAATTTTTATGGACCAAATGCTTTTGTGCTCGAATAATAGTGGCAGTCTTCGCTTCTACTGTATTCTTTGGTTGACTTCAATACCTTATATTATATACGCCAAAGTACGCTCGGCACCTTGCACTTATTTTGGCAGCATTCATATTTTCGGTTTCACATAGATGAGCTTTAATAGATCCGATCTATTCTACACGTGTATTTATTTTACCAGTTACCGACAGTACGTGCTCTTTGACAGGAGATTCAGGACCCCTATTTGAAATTGTGTTAAACCCTACGTAGTATGTACGCATGAAAAGGTGTTTGCTCACACATAATGCGTAAAACAAATTGAAATTATATATTTTACGCATCATTGCTTCTTAACGATCGGCTTCTCTATTATGCAATACTTTTCACTAATTTTCACTTCAACACGAGCCAGTTGCTCGTAATCGGCCTCAAGGGTTGCCACTGAAACATATTTTTACTTGATAAGCAAAAACCGTCTGTTAACATAATGTACAATGGACTCAAGCCAGAATACCTTCACCATGGCAATCAGCGGACTCTGGTCAGTCGCGTCGACAACAGGATGGAGCAATCCAATCTAATTTAAATTCTCGAATTATTGTCTACTAGGCATGATATAGGTTAGCTCTAAGTTGGCTGTCACGGAACTAGGACAAAAGTGCCAGATGCTGGAAGCTGCTGATAGAAACCATCATCCCCACCCCCAATAATGAACTGACCAGGATTTCTATACGGCTTAAGTGCAACTGTAGACGCCCTATAAATAAGCACTGAAATAAAGCTTCATTTCATATTTTCTGGTTTGTTGCTAGTAGTAATGATGATGATAATGATGCTGCTACTGATGATGATGATGATGATGATATTCCTGTTTCTGAAGATGATTTTGAGGATTTTGCTGCTGATGAAGATGGCTATGACGACGACGATAATGATGATGATATAGTTGATAATGAAGATGATAATTTGAAGTCTCCTCATGATTTGTGCGCACACACTGTTTTATTTTCTCAACATAAAGGTCAAAATACTTCTTATTTCACTTGAAAAACAAGTACCTAATTGGGATCAGCTGTCACGCTATTGCATAACACTTATTGTTGCAAACATTTCTAGCCTGTGCAAAGGTCAATACAGCATTTGCACGAAAAGAATTATGATAAAATGAAAAACCAATATATTCACTTGGATGTTTAGAAAAAAAGTGAACCTTTAAATTTGAACATATGCTAAGACATCAAAAAGCTAAAGAGCAGTTGCGTATTTAAACAAATTTGATGTAAAAATATATTTTTACAAATATATATATATATATATATATATATATATATATATATTGTATTATGGGCCAGAAAAGAAAACAGTCTATCTAAACATCCCATTTAAGAGGGATGCAGTTTCCCGAATGGCACAAAAGAAAGTTGAAGCAGCATTAACACGCACATTTAATGCAGCAAGACTACGAGTGTTATTTAGGGTAACACACTTGCCTTTACCAACAATCAAAGAGAAACAGCCGTTAATATCGATATCAAATATTATTTACCAATATACATGCGCAAGTTGTCGATCAACTTACGTAGGCCGATCAACCAGACGGTTAATTACTCGAATGAGAGAACATTGCAACTTAAACGCCTGTTTTAAATCAAATGGTGAATACACGTCTGCTATTGCGCAACACATCATCGAAACATCGCACGTATGTTCTCCAGACGTAGCATTCAAAGTAATTACTAAATGCAAAAACAAAAGGGAGCTAGCCACATACGAAGCCTTATGGATAAACAAATTGCAGCCGGATTTATGCAAGCAGAAGAAGCACGTACAAGCATTGAGCTTGAACTGGATGTGACGCACGCAATTTGATTGGTTTCTATTTTTCACACTCTCTTTGTTCACATATTTCTATCTTGTTTTGCTTTCCAATTTATATATAAAGATATGTTCATGAGTAGATATTTGAGAAGACCATGAGAAAGAAAATTTTCTTATACCTGAAAAATTTCTTTTTGTTTTTGCACACAGGATGGTACAATGAATATATATATATATATATATATATATATATATATATATATATATATATATATATATATATATCTATAATTAGGAAAACACAAATAACAAACAAATCTGACTCGTTTTTACTGCTGTTTCTTGTTTTGACTAGTTGGTGAGTGTGTATGCGTTTGTGTTTGTGTGTGTGCGTGTTTGCATGTAAAGGTCATTCTCGCATTATTGCGAAGTGATGTCTGAGATCTTGTCATTATTGTTTTGATAGCTTGACAATTAACCATTTGTGCGCATGTACGAGTGCTATTTTTCCCAGTATAGTTGATCGTTTCACCTCGTTGCGCAAAGTTGTCGTTTTCACGCTCATACCGCACATACGACGCTTACAGGAAGGCCATGAACGATATAATAAATGATCAATCTAAATTTAAGCATGACATCAAACAGAAAGATGATTCAACGAATATCGAATCAAGAATTAATGCAATTTTGTAAAAGATGGAAAAACATGTTCTAACATCGATGGCTGACTCCGAGATTAGATCAAAACTCACAGAAGACATCCAAAAGCAAAACCAGTCGGAACAAACACCGCAAGATTGTACGGCAAACCAAAAACTCATAAAGCCGTGACAGCCTCAGGAGCTTCTTCGATGCGGCCCATTATGTCAATGATGAACGCTCCACAACATAAACCAGCCAAGTTTCTCTGCAAACTACTTGAACCAATACGGAGCATCATAAACGCCAACACTATCAAGGACTCCTTCGAACTAGCAAATGAATTGAAGGGGAAGAACATCCCACAGAATAAAATGGTCTCGCTTGACGTCTCATCCTTATTTACAAACATACCACTGGATAAGACAACGGAGATCTTGTGTGACCTCATCAAAAATGAGTTTTTTGACTTCCCTATAGACACCAATGACATCAAAGACCTCATATTAGCATGTACTAAAAACGTGCAATTTACATTCGAAGGGATATACTAC